>NW_010589222.1:322547-340363 GCF_000705375.1 Tinamus guttatus | reverse complement strand
AGGAATGAAAAACTCGAACTCTCCTTCTGTAGGATCCTGGTGTGCTGGTCATACAAATTTTAATGATTTAAAATACATTCCTCTGCAAGGCATGTTTTGTTCCCAGTGGCTATTTACAAATATATAATGCAGCTTTAAAATTGTCATATACAATGGTATAATAAATTCCTAACATCCATTGCATTTGAATTAGCCATTGCAAGCTGGAATGGTTTTGAATCAAACCTCTGGGTTATAACTTTAAGTTACTTTCTGTATTTCATTATTTATTTTAGGGAAGATTATTCGTGTAATATAATTTGAACATCTTGATGTTCCACCATCCTTACACGTCTTGTCTTCAGTATACAATTGTGAATTATGGGAGTTGTCTTAATTTTCCAGGTAAATGTTCATGAAGAGACACTCTTACACAGATTCTAGAATCAGGAAGAAGTACCATCCTCCCCCAGATCCTCTCCAGTAGGATTATTTATGCTTATTTGTCCTGATTTTTCTTGCATATTCTTTTCCATATTTCCCATTTGAATTTTTTCCTGGTAAATCTTGCATGTAGTTTTATACCATAATCCAATGAAAACGTATTCAGGAAGGTTTCCATACTCACACTTAAGAACAGAACTATAAGGAAATAAAACTTTTGAGTCATGGTTCATTATAAGGAAATTTTTGATCGCTGAGGAATTCTCTTGCAATAAGAAAAATTAGCAATCTGACTCCTAGGGAACAGTTTAGTAACTTTCTAGTAACTTTTAGTAACTTTTTTTGGCCACTGAGTTACCTTACAAGTTTGTCTCCCATACATACAATGTCCATGTGTAGGTTTGGGGTTCATAGTTTGCCTTCCCTCTCGATACCTCTGCTATGCAAAAGTTCTTTCATCTTTTTTCTGTTACCCCATATGTTCATTAAGAATCCGATGTTTGTTTCCATATGCGGGAGAGAATCTGCAAATGTCAGATGATGTTTATACAACACTTAGAAAATGTAAAGATCGTTTAATTGAGTACAGAGAGACGACACACCGAGGCGTTGCCAGGCCGCGTGCCTGAGCCTTGTGGCCTAGCCCGAGTTTTGTATCCCTGTATCGTTACTCAGGAAGGTCGCTCAAGGTTAACCCATTTTCTGGAGGGTACAGCCCTCACATCATTAAAAAGGCAGCACACGGTTACCCCAATAATTTGCTGTGTAAAGGAATACGGTGAGTGGTAGTATGAGAGAAAACACCTGCAGGGTTTTGTTCAGTGACAGGCGCTGAGGCTCCGTCCTCGTCACTGCCACCTATAGCAGGGATCACTGCCCCTTCCCTCAAATGCGAGAGGCTGCACTCCGTAAATAAGTTTTGTGCTGATATAGTGTCTATAATCTAAAACTCCTCTTAAGTAGGAAGAGACAATAGAAGCTAAGTATAACCTAAATTCTAGTGAAGTAATATAATTAATGACATATACAGCACAAGGTGAATAATTAGCATGTTTTTGGTGTGTATGTAGTACAACATTGCCCTTCACTCTTCAGGGTTACCACCCTAAAAAGCAGTTTGCTCATCTCTCAGAAGCTGTGGTACCTCCTACCTTAAGTCCCAACTGCAGCACAGTGGACTTGCAGGCACATGATTTATTTCTACATCTCTATTTTTCAAGTAAGCAGCGCTGAGTTTGAGGTTAGAGTTTGAGCCAGTCTTCACAGGCAAGTTAAAAGTAAGACACAACATTCATATGATACTCATGACTGCATTAGTGCAGTAAAATGTTATTATCTAAATGAAAGGGAGCCTGATATACATCATTTATGAAGAATGTTGTCATTCTGCAAAAAAAAAGCTTTTTTGGTAAAGAAGGTCCTACTCTGGAAACCCCGGTTCGTAATTACAAAGATCATGGCATATATCCATATTTAGAAGAATGCTTGCTTTCTTAAGACAACTCTTTCACCCAGAAGTGTTCACATTTTGAGTCAGAATTTTATGGAAGTTTTCAAAATAATCTGCCATAATGATGATACATTGCATATACTTTTGATGAGAAAAGACAACTGTGTACACACAACTGTAATAACCATAATTTTTCCCAAGTAATTTTTTTTCTAAAATTATGAGTTTGCATTAAGAAGTTAAGATGTTATTTCTTGAATTACATTGCATATGTTGACAAGGCCTTTTAATGTGAATTTAAAAATACTACAGTTTGTTTAGATAAAATGTTTTTTGCACAAGCTCAAACAATTTTTGTCAGATGCTGACCTCAATTGCAAAAGACATTTTCAATTAAGGAAAACGTTTATATAGTTAGCAAGCTGTCATTCAGTAAAACTCATTTTTTTAATTAAACAGATGGTGATAACAAAGAAATTAATGAACACATACTTGCCTGCCTGCTATACTAATTTGCATTTCTAAATTATTCAGGTTATGCAGCAATTAAGCTTTAATTGCTTTTAGACAAATGAATATCTCAGAATGAATGACAAATTATGATGAAATTGTCTAAGAAGCGTGGGTGTATTCTAACGCTCATGCTATTTTATTTTGTGACAATTTTAGAAGCACAAATGTGGGAATAGAGCAACGCTATGCAGATTTACTGTGCTGTTTCTTTGTTCCTTATGCAGTGCATCATCCTGCCACCAGTCTGTGCAGATAAGATAAATGTAAGATGCAGTATCATATGACATTCAAAACTGCATTAGTGCCGTAGCATGTTTTAGGAGCTGGATTAGCATTTCCAGTACTTCCATTTGTGAAGGAATAGATGACATAATGACATGTGATCCTGACAGCTCTTCAGATTAGGCTTCCACTAACTGATTTATAAGTAATATATGAGGAAGAATATATAATCTATAAAAATGCAGGAGGCTGTTTTATAGAGGGAGTGCACTAAAAGTCATTTTTGTCTGGTTTAAGATAGGGGACTTGTGGAGTGTCATGGTAAGTCTGTGTCCAAAGAAATTATATGCCTTTGTTTGCTTCTCTTCCTTATATTTGTGACCAGCTGCTCTCTGTTTCATGATTCTGCTTATTTTTCCCATATGTTATTCTTCTGGAACACTTCTCTGGCCTGTTAGTCATTGCACCATGTATTATTTGGAAAAAATGCCTTCTCCTTGGAGTAGCTACAGCAACTATAAACAAAAGTTATGTGGCACCCTCATAGCTGCTTTCTACATTACAGTTCTGCTGATTAAACCAGCAGAACATTCAGCTTGGCATCAGTGGGTATGAGAGTGCTGTGTTTGAAGGAAAAGCAGGTTATTTTAAAACTTTCTTTTTTTTCCCAAGTATAATATTTATGTCTTTTAACACTTTTTTTTTCAGTTCAACTATAGCATTTGCACAATAAGGATATTAGGAAAAAATCATATTTTAATCAGACTTTTGAACAGTCCATAGGGCAATCTTACAAACAAACAGCAGAAATGTGTCTAGACAAATTTAGTATAGGCCATATTTAAAACCATGTGTAAAGACCTCATCTGTGTTTGAGCAATTAAATGGGGCACAAACCCAAGAAAACTATTTGTCTTAGTTTTTCCTTATAATCAATGAAGAGGTGAATTTGTCGTTGAGATTCACAGTATCAGATGAGTCAGGAAAACCAACTCGAAGGTTTTAGGTGACTCTTGGTGAGACTTTGCATGGCAAATTCATGGTCAGGTGGGAGAGAGTGCGAATCAAATTTTTCAGAGGAGGACAATAAGAGGTTTAAAAGCAGCAAGACCTGCTTTCATGCATGTGTATGATATAAGTGTTGTTCTGAAGATGAGAAATAATTTATGTTTTTGCAGAAAGATCAGAGAGAATTCTTGTGTCTTGCTCTGTTCTTGTTAAAAATTAAGGCTTGCACAAAACTTAGCTCACAAACTTATTTCACTTGATTTATCAGATTTTTTTTTTCTTTTTAAAAATATTAAAGTTGGAAACTACTGGCCTTGCTACAAATAAAAGAACTACAAATCATTAATAATATCTTGCCATCTTTTTTCCTTTTTTTTTTTTAATCTTTCTCTCTGGATATGTGTTCTTAGTTTATCAGAAGAAATCGAATGTCACGCATGTCTCATTTCCTATGAGTAGGTATTTCTTGCCTAACTTTGATTTTCTTATTGTTTTTCTTTTCTTGAAGATCTCAAAGCAGGATACACAAAGAAATTTCATTAAAGGAAAAATCTCTACCAATTGATTTCAATTATTACTACTTTCTCACCATCCATTGTCAATGTACATAATCAAATATTTATATACGTGCTCCTCTGTGTGAAATAAATATTCATCGACTTCCTTCCTGCAGGCATCCTCCTGCAGAATGATGTGCAATAATGCCACCTAAACAAAAGAGAAGAAAAAGATCCCCAGCAGCAACTTACAGACAGCAACTTATACATGTCTTTTAATAGTTTTATGTGACTGATGACGGAATATATGTTAGGCTGATACAGAAATGTATTTACATAGATTTTATTTCATTTTGCACAGTTCCCCACAAGATGTTAATGGTGTTTATTGTTTGAAACCTGAAGTTTTTGCAGACTTGCATTTGTTTCAAAACCATCTAGAAAATTAGGAGATAGCCTTTGTGTGATATATTAGCATTCTTTGCTGTTCTTTAGATTTATTGCTCTAGTATATTAAAGTGCACAGGTGGAAGTACATGACTTTAAAGGTGTTAGGCCTTTCCATGATAAAGATGCATTAATTCTTTCATATTAATGTATAGAAAGGAAAAACAAGAGGGTACAAAGGAAAAGATACTGGCAATATTTTGAATCTGGACTGTTTAGTCGGTTTTGTTCATCTAAGCTGTATAAATTCTCTTTGTAAAGTGATTTTCTTCTTTTCATACTCCTTTAGTTGGGAATATTGAAGTGAAGGTCTGGTCTTTGTCAGTAGTGCTCAATCCTTCATTCGTCAATCTAGCGTTAAGGTACAAATCCTCAAAAGCCCTTAGACCTCTTTCTCAGATATTTAAAAATCTTCAAATATAACAGAAATATATGTGAATATATGTTTATACGTGAAAGAAAATTTAACTACTTGTATATGTACATGAGTACATGTATGTATTTTTTCGGATATATTCATGTTTATATAAAAATAGGAAGCATAGTGATCAGAAATATTAGTAAATTAACAACATATGACATGCAAAATAAATTATCAGCTTTTAGTTTTCTACTGATCTGAGTAAAACTGCCTCATAAATCTTATAGGAAAGATAAATGACTCACCTAGATAAACAAAAACTTGTTTGAGCGGTAATGAATATTTTAATATCAGCAATTCATTATGGCTGAAACACATGTTGCCTTTAATAGGAGTACATGATCTTGAATATTATTAAGGTTTAAACAAATTTAAATGTGACAAGCACAAGATTAAATGTGGCACACAAATGAGTTTAAACAGCTAATTAGGTTTTGTTGGTCCATCCTATGTTTGACAGATATGTAATAGCAGTAATACTAATTAGAGAAACCATATTACCAAACAGATACTCATTTTGCTATGGAAGTACAATTTTCCAGCACACACTTCCACAAGAGTGGTGTAACTCCATTTGAGGTATTTTGAAAAGTAAAAAGAAATCAACTGTTACAGTTCCATAGCCATCATCTCATTATGTGAAATATGTCTCCTCACTTTAAAAATAAATTCTAAGCTCAACTCATAGATTTTAGGAAAGACTTGTATTGGGCATGCAGACTTTTGTCGTAGGGCAGAGGCTTATTGTCCAACACGTATTTTTACTTTTGATTTGACCATGCTGAACATGGTCATTAAAATTAATTATTGTTTACAATATTTGTTTTCAAAATGATTGTTTTAGAGATGGTATTTTTAAAAGGGGACCGTGCATAATTAAACAACCTGGAGGTATAATTAAACAAACACTTATCAATATATAAATTATCCAATATGTTAAATTGTTGAAATTAATATTTGGTTAGTCATTCAGTCAAAAAGCAGGCAACTGATATTTGTAGTTAAGATCAATTGCTTTGCTGTGTGATAATGCAAAAGAAGAGAGAACACAGGAACCTTATTTAAAGAACTGTTTTGGTTAGTGTAACCCCAGAGAAAATACAGAGATGCTTCTCATTTTAAATATGCCATGGCTGATGCAATTTTATCCCTCCAACTAAAGATGGATGTCCAAGTTGGATAACTCAATATTAAGGAAAAGTCCAGGATAGTGGCAGTGACAGAGTTCCTGTGCCAGAGACCGTTTTAGGACTAGGCGTTAATGGGGGATGTGTGATCCCTGTGCTCCATCACTTCTCATGCCTGTTAGTCGCTGGGACGATGCCGTGTCCCTGTGAATGAGCTGAGCTTCTCTTTGGTGCTCGTGGAACCCCCTGGGGAGCAGCTGGCTGGGCTGGCAGCCGCCCCTCGTGCTCGTCCATAGCATGGGCCGGCGTAAGGGTGGCCTTTCCTTTCCTTCCTGTCCCCATTTTCCCTCTTCCCCCAACTTTTCCCTCTCCTTTTTTACCTGGATCCATCTCTGATTCAGTCATTTTCATGCAGGTAACTCGTGAATTGCTTCTTTCTTTTTGAGGCAAAAGTCAAGGCAAATTACAGACTAGTTCACCTTCCTGCTAATCCCTGTAGCATCATGGTGAGAAATTTTAACGTGACTCCTCAGTGTTGTCTGGCGTTGTCTTCTCTTGGCTCACCAGTGGCCCAAATGAAGGAAGGTGCTGCTAACTGACTCAGTGAGTGGTGATAAATCCATCCTTTTACCGCTTACAGCTCCCCTCATTCTTATCCCCAGGGCATTAAGAGTCTGGTTGGAGCTGCTCCTCTTGGGAAGGGCTGTGCCTGGGGGATGCTCTCCCCATCTCTCTGCGTTTCTGTGCTGAGCTGGGCGCTGGCTCTAGGGGCTTGACTGGGCGAGATAGCTTAAAGCTTCTCTCTCCTGGCTCAGGGAGAAGCAAGTGGTGTGGGAGCGATGTTCAGGACCTCAAACCACTTGTGCTTCTGTTAGCAGAAGGAAAACTTGGCTGTTCAACCCATAACACAGTATTTATCCTCCCTAACTCTGAGAGGAGAAACTGAATTACGTCTTCTACCTGAAGTTACATAATTTACTTGGGCATTTCTGGTTGCAAATACTTTTACTTACACCTTATCTTCTGATTTTATTGGTCTCTCTCTTAAAGGACAAAGGTGGATAGAAACACATCAAAGATTTTCTACTTTTTAGGGATTTCCAGAAACACAACCCATTGGAGCTTTAAGTAGTGCTGACTCTAATCTCTAGCAGAAATGGCTCCTGTAGGAGGTTTTTTGACATGAAGAATGTAATACACATACCAGTAAACAAACAGCTAAATTTCTTAAGGTTTTTTATGTTCCATTTTTCCACTGTATGACTGGGATTATATCATGGCTGTATATAGGAAACAGAAGCTAGCAATTGGGACTGAAAACTAGTCCAAGGTGTAATACCATTCACCTTTTATGTCCTTGGATGCTGTCAGCTTTTAGAATGAGATTAGCATTGACTCCAAGGAGTATTAGCTTGGAAAATTTGCTGGAATTCGTAGTACAGAAGATGTGTAGCTGGACTTCCACCCCTTCATTAGTGAGCAAAGCTTTTAGGGGATGTTGTAGAGGAATATATGTATGCACGGCTCTAGCGAAGCAGATGAAGGGTGCAACTAGCTTTGAATGTTGCTTTGAGCCTTGACCAAAGGGAAGGTTGCATGGACTGACTATCCAGGATGCCTCTATTTCACAGAACCACAAATTTATCAAGTTATCAATTTATCAAATTAAAAAGATTGGGAGTTTAGAAGCTCTATGAAAAAAGCAATCTTTTATGACTAATTTTTGAGGTCAGTAATGGCCTGCTTCTGCCCCTGATACAGACACTGTATTGTTGCTGAATTGGATGCTCTTCTTTCTTGGGATTTGGAACAACTTTTGTCAGCACTGGCCTGTTCAGGCTTAATACAGGGAAGAGTTAAAATGCAGGAAAAAAAAAAAAAAAGAATAAAAAAATAAAATCCCCAAACCTTAGTATATCCTAAGCGGGAAATCCTTTTATTCTGCAAATTGCAGGGGAAGATAAATTAAAAACTTCTGTTTTATTATCTAGTCAAGCCTCAGTCTTTCACGATTCAGTAAGTAGAGCTTGAATCCCCACCACTAGAACAAAAGGGCGGCAGCTGAAACAATAACATTAACATCTATCAAATTCTTAGACAAAAATTGACTATCTGACATGAAGCTACACAGGTTAGCGAATGAGCAGATGCCATGGAATGAGAGATTGATGCCTCAGCAATAGCCTAAAGTCTGACTAATAATCCAGAACCAATTTGTCACAGATGCCAGCTCTTAAGTATTGGTTAAGCCCTGAGAAAATAGTCTGGATTTCAGCACCTCCTGCTGTTTTTATTTTAGCTTTTATTGTTATAAGCAGTTATTCCCAATACTCCTTTAAAGCTTCCCTTCCTAATGACTCCTTTTTCTGTGTAGGTGAGTCTGTCAAACTAAGAGTAACTCCTATTTCTGCCAAAACAGAAATATAGGTGTAAATTACATACAACTATTTTAAGATCTTAAAGTATGGGATGCTTTGGAAAACAGGGCTGTACTTGCCAGTTTTCAGACATCCAGAAGGTCTGGATTCTTCTTGTAACTGTGTTCCATATTTCATGACGTGAAAATCTCATTGTGTGAGATTTTCAACCTTTACTTCTGCACTATGAAATAAGAATAGTAAAGATGAGAGAAGATCCATCATTTTCTTCACTCTCTTGCTTAGCAGACTGACTACATGGAGCTTGCATGAGGGGAAGCTTCTCTGCTTTCAGAGAGCTTTATTCATTTGCAGCATATGCTATACTATACTCGTGCTATATAATTCCACTCTGCTTTCTGTTTGGTCTTGCTTCATTTCTAAATGAATTTAACAATGGAGGAATCTTAATATTTTTTTCCTCTTCTCCAAAGCACAAATAAGATATTTCTGAGCAAAGCACTCATTAAAGAGCAGTGACTGAGTACACTATACCACTTGTGATAAGAAATCAGAATGGTGATTCTTGCATGTTACAGGAGCCTTAATATATTGAGCTAATAAAAAAAATTCAACACATGCACAGAAGTATTTGTGAGATGATCTTCTAACACAGTTTGTTTCTGGGAGACTGATTTAATACAGCTAGAAAATCCATGTCTCCTAATGGGACATGATCAATCTTCATTGCTAAGTTATTTTTTTTTTCTGTTTAATAGTATTATTTGAACTGCAGTTCTTGGTTGACAAATGGTGAAATGTGCAAGTGTTATGAAGACCAGTTTAAGAAAACCTGCATCCCCCAGCATAGGACTTCAAATTTCTGTACTCCTTACCTGATCAGTAGCTGATAATACTGAATAACCCTTGTGAAAAATGACAATGAAACTGTTCACAGAGGAAAAGGTAATGACCCAAAAGCTCTGCTGCATTTCTGCAACAAAAAGATCTTTTGCATGACAGAAGTTGTCTGTCCCTGCAAATAGTTTTGTTGTTGGAAGCCATAACACTTGATAGTCACAGCAGAAGCAGAAAGTACAACCTTTGTGTTGCAGGGTGGTTTTGTGTTGTGTGAGTGCTTGTGTATCATTTACACATAGCTACTGTGAAGCAGGAATAGTTGATTTGGCTGTGACTTGACGATATTAACAGAAATGTTGAATATTAACACTGAAGTAATTAAAATCAGGTTTATTGATTAAGTCCTGTTGTCTGTTTAACCCTAGCTCATGTGGTTTGCATTGAGCCATGTTCAGCTCCTCGGTGTTTCCTATCGTGTGGTAAATAAGAGTTGCTTGTGCTGGGGTCTGAACCACGCGTGCTGTTAATCCAGTGTTCCTTTTGTGAAGGAATAGAACATGACCGTCTCCTTTGAAGTTTGTGCTAGCACTGGGCAAGAAACTTGTCATGAATAATTCATTTGACAGATTTTACCCCGATAACTGTTCAATTATTGATCACAGAATGAGAAACCTCCAATGTATTAATTAAATGATTTGGGAATTACTGTGAGTTTATTTTGCCTAAAGATTATGGGGATTGCTATGAATATTCAAAATGAGAAGTATGAGTTCCATAAATCATGTGGGATTGATTCATTTTCTTAATTGGAATTTTCACAATGTGGTGAAAAACAGAGTATGGCCTAAATGGCGCAATTCATGTCAGCGTGTAGCTACACCATATGAATGTGTTTAATAAATGTAACTATTTGGCTTAAATGTCACTTTATACAAGTGCTCCCACTAATAACTCTCAATTTCTATGGTGCATGTAGGTAAAAATTAAAGCACAGCTGAAATAAAGATATTTTCAAATTTTCTGCAGGAAAATTACTATAAGAAATTAAATGCAAGATGTATAGAAGAGGAAGGTGATCTTATTACGCAAAATCCTTAAGCAAGTTGATCCTGTCCTCTTTTATAGCCTGTTGGGGTCATCAGCCTTTGCCTCTTATTCGGCTTCATGAATCTCGGGCAGGCGGCTGCCCCGGTGGCCTTGTCCCTTGCTGGGATGTGGCTCTGTGACACGTCTGTAGTTTCCTGTTGAGCGGCCTTGTAGAAGGCTCATAGAAACCAAGTCCTTTGTTATTGGTACAGTGTTTGATTCCGCTTTTTATTCATTTGTAGCAACCCTGGTACTGGTTACAACTACAGCTGTAGATCAACAAGCTCTGAAACGTCTGTAGTATTTGTCTCTATTAGCATGTTCGTACGGTGGTGTTGACCTCTTCAGTACATGTTCATATCAACATATATTAGCCAGGTGTCTTCTTTTGGATAATTTTGTCTTACACGTTACAGCTGTATTTCTGCTTGTGTTTTTGGTTTTATTTTGGCTTCTTGTGGGTTGTTTGTTGTTGTTGTTGTTTTTTTAGCTCAATATTTGCCAATATATTAAAATATATATATATCTTTAGTAGTCGTGGAGCGGTGTGAATGCGGAAAAATAGGACAGAAAATCATTTTATTGAAGAGGAATGAAGCATTAACGAATCTATCTTGTCAAATGATTTTTCTTTCAGATGTCTGAGTGACTCTTTCCTCTGTTTTTCCCCATTTGTGATTTCTATGTCTGACATAGGTGGGGTTTTTTTTGTTTTTTTGTTTGTTTGCTTTTGTTTTTGTTTCCCCCACCCCCCAATACAAATGCTTTTCTTGCTAAGCTAGGAGCTTATCTCAAGTAAGTGTAGTGTTCAAGGGGAAGAAGGAGATAAAGACATGAACATGGAAGGAGGTGGAAGGGGGAGTCAAATGTGAGAAAGTAGTAGGTCCCTCGTGCTTACAGTAGGATTTAAACATGGACGCTCTGAACTGTGACCTGGAGCAGCCACCTCTGCACTTACAGCTCAGCAGGGTTAGGAGACTGCGGTCTGCTACTTGTTATGGGCCTCATGAGCTGTTTCCTGGACACGTTCTGCATCCTCCTACGCTTTTGCAGACATGCTACATTTCATTAAATGTTTCGGCATAAGCAGGAACATGCATCCGAATCAATTATATAGCTGCTGTTCATTACTGAGTTTTAGTGGTCGGCTGTTCATTGCTGAATTTTACTGATCTCTAGGTTAAAAATACAAACAAATAGGATGAAGGCCTGAGAAGTTTAAACTGGTGAAAATGCTCTTTCAGATTAGATTCTCTGTGTGCTTTCCAAGATTTTAATCAAAATTTGAAATTTCTGAATCAAAATATAAAATTCCAAATTGAATTTTAATCCCTGCACCTGAAAAAAATAGAGCCCTTGTTCAGGACCTGCATCTGACTTTTTCCTGTTCTGAGACCAGGAAATGCATTATCCCTTCTGCACCAGCCCTGTCCTAACAGCAGAAGCCTTCTTTACTCTCTGTGCTTCTAAACATAATTGTTTTTAGGTAAGAGAATATTGTGATCGAATAAATAAAAGACCTTAGCAAAGAGGTAAACTTCAGTGAACTCAGTAAAGTCTCAGTAAACTTCAGTTGGAGATAACAAAACTCACCCGACACAACAGCTTTGAAGCGTGAATCAAAGCACTTGCAATTGGGGGGAAACTCGTTATACTCAATTAAATACTATCTATGGCAAAACACAGCTCCATCAAGGTGAAACACTTCAATTTCTTATTACATGCACATTGAGTTTCCCTGTAGGCTCTGCTGTGTTTGTTGTATTGCATGATGCAGAAAAAAGGCTTTCAGAGTTGCATTTAAAAATTCAGTTCAAGGAAAAAAAATCACAAATGTCCTTGAAAAACCTGGTAATTATCCGATGTGAATGTTGTCATTGTACCAATTTGCATGGCTGTCAGACACCAGCACCATGTTTCTTCACCTTCTGATATGTGCTGAATGTTACAGCTTAGTGTAAGCATTTACATGTCCTTTTTGCCATGTTTCCCATCAAATATTTACAGCTTAAGGAAAGCAAATTGACTATAAACAAACACACATAAATAAGGCTGGTTTAAAGAATAACCTTCAGCAAATAATCCCAGAAAATGTGGCCCAGAATCTGGCAATCAATCTTAAGCAATGCTTACTGTGACAGCAGATTTAACGTGTCAAAGTACAAACACCTTTGGAAAACTAATTAGGTACCTATTAGGTACTTAGGTAGATTACTAGACCACAAGAGAATTTTGCATCTTCTTTCCTTTCTTGACCTCAGAAGATGCATGACCCGCGAAACTTTTAAAAACCTTTGGAAAAGGCAAACATGGTCAGAGAACTCTTGAGGGATAGGGGGTTCCAGATGTTGCTACTACGCACTCTCAAACGTATGCTCTACACAGTCAAGTTTTGTCTTTTCCATGTAGGATTAATTATTTAATGGCAAATAGAATTAGCAGAAAGGTTGCAGTGCCTCTGCATGGCTTTCTCTGTCTGGTGGCATCCCAGCTCAGCTCATGAAAAAGTCAAGAAGTTGTTCCTATTTTTTTTTTAAAAAAAAAACCTTATCTGTTTCTCATCATATTTCTAAAAAAAAATGTTTATTAGGGTTCTTAGTAACAGTAGCACTGCTAACTTTTAAACTGAGATTCTCCAAGTTGCTTAATGCACAGGGTCTATAGAGGCGCTTTTCTGTTTTAAGAACCTTGATGCATTGCTGGAGATAAGTAATACACAAACTATTAATTGCTTTTGACACAAAGTGGCACAAGCACCTTTGATATATAATTGGGGAGCAATGCAGTTTAACAAGTTTTAATTTCTGGTGCAGCTGGAATACAATAAAAAGAAAGCATGAGAACAAATTAAACGGTATATAGGTCAATCATTCTATTAGGAGTCTTCAGGGAACACATATCTAATTTACATAATTGTATTTCTGCTGCAACCAGACATACTGCTGTGCTAATACGTGTTCTTGGTGGGTCTACAAAAACACTGAAGATGGCCTTTCCTACATTAAAATATGAAAAACTAGGATTATGGGAGCAAATACATTATTAATTTCATCTAATCAAGATTTCAAGGTTAGGTTGACCCAATCTACAAAGGGCTCCCAGCAGCTCCACAGGTAGTTGCTTGTTGAATTTCTTCCCTTAAAGCAAAGATTAAGTTCTTAAATCTCCCACATATACATGCAAATAAACCAAATTGCCAACTTCCTTTTTTATTTTCATGAAGAGAGAATATTTCTCTTTGTGTGCTGCTTCTGCTGAATTTATCCATTCCTCATTTGAAAAGCTGTTATGAACTTGACCTGTTTCTTTAGGTCTCTGTAGCTGAAGTTTGTGTCATTCTACACTTTCAATTTTTACAGAGAGAGCTCCAAGACAAAGATTCTTACAAGCAAAATAGTATGTTTATATTGTAACATAAGGCTGCATCCAGACTTGATGTGGAAAACAAGTACTTCATGATGAAATACTTGTCTTGTGCTATGACCTCAGTGACAATTTAGTAAGAGGGGGAAAAAGTAGAATGCATTTCAACTTCACATTAAAAAATGGCCAAAGAAATAATATAACGACATATGCACAACGAATGAAGGTATGATCCAGCCATCTTTGCTGATTTGGGGTGGGTGGGAAGACTGCAACAAAATGAAAAACATTGCAATAATTCTAGGACTAACAAGGGAAAAAAATCATCTATTAATTTAGACACAGCAATTATTCAAAAGACAACATAAAGCATAAAAGATAGACAGTTAATGCATTTTTGGAGGTTCATTTGAAATCATTGCCAAGACTCTGCGTTCTATGTGTTTATATTCATAAATAAGAGAAACACGTGGTGCAAATGCATTAAATAGAATATTGGTGAATGAAAATTTACTGAATCTTTTATAATCAGTACAGAAGATAATCAATGCATGATAAATCAATATTGTGGCTATCATATTCAAGAATTATGTTAGCTGTGTGTCTTTCCAATTAGAATTCTATTCTCAGATTTCCAATAACTTAAGGGTTGGGGTAATGATCAGTATTGTAGGGAACAGATCTAATATGAAATGTGATGAAAATTATTTCTTATTTGATACACTAGCAGAACTCCAGATATATTTCAGGGCGAGGCTGAGTACATTTTGTAGTGTGTTTCAAACTGATCATTTCTCTCTCTGAAAGCTAAGAGGTTTGGATGTTATTTTTCTGTATGTTGGCTAATTTCTTCACATGAAGTTGCATGGGAACATGCTGTATATCACTTGAGGGTGGGCAGGACCCAACAGAGTTCACATATTCTAGGTTAAACTGGGGGAAATGTGGATGCATGCTAGAGGAATGTGCTTCTGTTTGAATTTATAAATAGTAATCAAAACTACTTTGACTATGTTACTGAGAGTTGTTCCACTGGCCAGACTGGTAGTGAGAGTAATGATGTTATCTTTGCTTTCTCTTCAGTAAAATTTTCTGTGTGAAAATAAAGCTAGTGTGCTGTGCTAGGGTATTGAGCAAAGTCAAATTCCACTGACTTGCAAAATAGGCTGGAATAGAAATTAGGAAACTATAGGCATGCTATTAGTGTTGCTGTGAAAAAAAGCATGCATGGTTAAGCAAGAAAACTAAAGTTTCAAAGTGAAAACCAAATGGTATTTCTGTACGTATCCAGAACAGCATACAATATGTACGATTTCTGCAGGACCAGAAAAACTTTCTTGAATCTTTGTGAGGGATTGAGAAAGGTATCATATAAAGAAGGTTTAGTCAAATCCATGGGTACTTGGGGTTCTTTCTTTCTGCACATTCAGCTCTTCTGCACTGTGCTGCTTGCTAATGGAGAAACAGTCACCAGGAATGGAGAAACATCTACGCTGGCGCTTGGCTCTGGCTGTGCAGGGTGCAGTGGCAGGACATCTCTCAGTTCAGCCCCGAGTGCATGCAACGGGTTTCCTTGGGATGAAACTGAACTAGCAGCCGTGGTCCCAGGGCTTACTTTAATGCATTTTAGTATGTAGTTCACAGGGCAAGAATAGACATATTGCAGAGCAAAACCCCCCAAACTGCTCCCAGCATGGGCTTCAAGTCCTCTGCTCCAATAATTTTGCTGTTCACCAGGCAAAACCAAAGCACAAAATCTGTGGGAACTTTGTAGAATACCTTCTCAGCAGCCCAGTGCATTTCCATTACATATTTTAAAGCTGAATCTGTCCTTTTATTTCTTCACATTTCTACACAAAGTATCTTCACATCTGGTGTCTAAGCAAATGAGATTATATGGCAAGAGCATTTTGTTTTAAGACCTCTTTGTGCTAGACAGTACATGGACAATATCCTAGAGATATTTATTATTTATTACAAGCAAAACCCTGAAGAGCTGCTCCTCTCCTTTCTTCATCCTTCCTGCTTTGTGAAGTTTTGTTACATGGTTGGAAATGTAACTCTTTTTTTCCTTTTGTGTTTATCGCTGAAGTATGGGGTGAACCATAGCAGGAGCCACCAGGCATATACTACTATTCACTTCCCTTACATCTTCTGGGCCTGTTTATAGTGTGTTCTCAAGATCTGTGTCTGCATCATTTCTGGTTCCCGCCTACCAAGCTGTGGAATTTGAATATTCAAAGTGTATGCAACATTAATTATCAATTCTACTGTTATTTTGTCCATTTCTTCTTTCACTTCTAATTAAACCATGAATTAATCTTTTTCATTTTTAATAAAACACTGAAATGCATACTGCTTCACTAACAGCTAAAATGCAAATTAAGCCTCTTCACTGCCAGCAAACTTAGGTTATTTATTGAAGTTGCATACCTGATTAGCAGTTAAAATCAAAGTAGATTCTTAATTCTAGTAAGAGGTGATACAGGGCTCCATGTATTTCTAGACCCTGAACCATTTATTTAGTTTTAACACAAAGAAAATACTCTTTAGGAGCAACCATCTGTTAACAGAATGATCAATATGGAAAGAGTTAAATAAGCAGGAGTAAATTTGTAGCAGGACAGATCAAAGTTGCTCAGCAGTAGATTTCCTGAAACAATCTATAGTGTTGCCGTAAATACCATATGCTTGATCTGCTTGACTTATGCCAACCCCCTTTCTTCCTTGTACTTTCTTTGCTTGTACAGGTGCCTTAATAGTTATGACATTTTGTCCACTAATGATTTTTTCATAACTTTTACCAATATGCAGATATCTTAAAATCTAAAATTTTGGAATTATTTTTTCATAAAGTTTTTTTTTTTCAAAGAGCTTGTTTGATTTTATGGAAAAGACATTGTGTTTGAAGATAGCTATTTAATAAGGGAAGTGCCAGTTGTCACAGCTAATGTCACTGATATTTCATGTAGAAATGAATGCTATATAATTTGTGTTCTTTCCTTTGTTTCAGTTGTCTTATTTATGGAGGGTATCCACTACCTCCCAAGAATCCTTCCTTTTTTATTATTTTTTTTTAACTGGATAAAGATTCTAAGATTCTAGATCAATTCTTTCATATTTCTCCTAGTTCATTTTATTCAGTTAGCAAAAGTATATGGTCTTAATGTAACTAAGTAATAAAATCTCTAAATCTCATAAACTCTGGGCTAAACAGATTATGTAATTAGAGCCAACATCCAAAATATCTACAGTATTTTCTAAGCTCTGTCTGCCTGAAGCAAACGCTGGACAGCCTGGCCTACAAGGGGAGAGAAGGAATGCTTTCCCAGAGGCAAAGAGCATCTAATTCAGATTTAACTCTCCAAGAGTCTCCGCGGGCAGACGCGGTTGTGCCAAGCAGGTGTAACCCTGTGCTTCTTGCTCTGCTTCAGGGCTCTGTAGCCAAGGGCTAGAGGTGAAGAACTGCAGAAACACTTCACAAGGCTCCTAGGGAATGAGCAAAGCAGGGGCTGAATATTCCATACATTAATGCAAAAAAAAAAAAAAAAAAGTGTGTGGGAAGATAGGGCCTAACCTCATATTTAAACAGCAGTCTTCAGTTTATGAAAGCATCAGATGGCAGAGTGGAAATACTCCAAGGTGCAGAGGAGCCTCTGGATCCTGAAGGAGCTGGGCCAGGGCTGGAAAGGCCGTGAGCATCACGCAGGCCAAGGGCCCTGGGGAGAGAGGGTGGGAGAGACGGCTCGGAGGGAGGCATCTCCTTCACTCCCTCTTCATTCCTGAAGGAGCTCCATGTAGGGAGTCCAAAGCAAGAGGATATCAGTTCTTAGTTCCAGTCTTCTGTTAAATGGATAGGAATCAGCGCTCCAGGATGGCATGATTGCCATTAATCTGGGTGGACTCAAGGGTTAACTGGACAAGATGATGAAAGAAAAATCTTCTGCAGGCCACTAAGTCTGTGGGAACTGTATCCGTCCCAGTGTCTAAGCTATAAACAGCAGGGACCTGTGTTCAAATTATGTGAATGGCAAAGGTAAC
>NW_010589222.1:293284-322511 GCF_000705375.1 Tinamus guttatus | reverse complement strand
CAATGCAGTATTTTAGTGTCCACATGTGAATTCTGTCTGCGAAGTTTGTAGACTTTGAGCCACATTCCTCCTCAATAAAATCCAAATAAATCAGGAGTAGTTACGTTCAGTGCACATAAGGCAGATATGTTAGAAAACTTCACAGGGGATCTCAGATAATTTTCTCATTTTCATTTCTAAGTTGATCCTTTTCTATTATGTTCCCACACAAAAACATGACAGAAAAAGAGAAGCAGAAAGGAAACACAAGGAATGTTGGAATGTCTGAAAAAATCAGCCATTTAGCTTATGAATATCGACTGTATTCAGCTCTATTGTTTTAGGATGATCTATTTTAAGATAAATGAAAATCTGCAATTCCTTTTTTCTGGCTTCCCTAAAACATTCTGTTTTCTCCTTTTTTGTGTGTGAAATCGGATGTGGAGACGGAAAGAGGAATAGCACAGATAATATGTCACAATTCTTTGATTTATCACTGATTATTTTAAATCAATTAAAACCAATTACAGAACTTTTAGTTTTAAGGAAGCAAGCAGGGTTAAAATTGCACTTAAAAAAAAATGCTCCAGTGTTTACTTAATTATCATGATTAGTGAGATGCTTAGTAGTTCTCCCCTTTATAAGTGCAACTAGTGGTAACTGTAATAAATGGTTTCCAATTAAGGACTAGCAGAACTCATGACAAGAGAAATCTCTGTCAATTTATTAAAACTAAGGCACTCTACCCTGTGTAGGACAATGTAGAACATTAAAATATTGTGTCAGGAGTACATGCTTAATTAAACCTGCACTAGTTTGGTAATTCTTCCTTTTTTTTTTCTGAATTTTGATATTTCTCGTTACTGCAAGGATAGACTTACAGTGAAATTTGAGTGTTTGAAATCTGATTCATTTTAAGACTTCAGTGATATAATTTGGTCTAAAGCAGATATTGTTTAGCTATTCTGTTTCCAGTAACATGACATCATGTAACATGGCAATAGAATCACTGCATTTAACTTTATTGCCTTGTCTTTATTATGTTTTTAATATGCACAATATGCTTTTTGTGGCTTAGGAGTAACACTAAATGTCTGGATTTGAAATCCAATACCTTGTATTTATGTGGTCAAAGCAATAATAAATTTTGTACAGATCATTATCATTATTTGAAATATTCTGCAGAGTAAAAGATTATTACTGGAATCTGTCTCTGGGAAATAATGACTATTCTAAAACAAGGAGAGATGGATAGATGGCTGTGTTGAGTCATGGTGCTTTAAAAGGCAGTATTTTCATTAGATTAAAAATAACTGAATTTAAATTTAGATTTCTGGCTTACTGCTGATGTTGGAAAGGTTTTTGTTAATAAAAATAGACTGCAGCGATAACATGCACTAATTATGATTTATCTCTTCACTTAATCAAATTCAGAAAGATGTCTGGTGTAATTTCAGTGGTATAATCTGGGAATCTTGCTTGTGGTAGTCTTGCAGGTCCAGCTTTTCTTGATAAAATGATTTTAAATACTGTGTCTGATAGTTTGAACTGATTTATGCACCTACGTATGTTCCTTCAAAAGAACATTTAATTAAAGAAAGTTGATTATATATAACTTGCTTAGCATACACATACCTGTATTTTAAAGGAGTTTTTCTCAAGAAGTATTTCTGTTTTAAAAGCCATCACCTAGATTTCAAAATCTGAGGACTGTATTCTTGAATGTTTTAGTGAATATGAAAACTGCTGTATAACTGACTGGCTGGAGGCATGACTTTTATTTTTACTTTTTGAACTACCTATTCTACTAGTGCTGCACACGTCGTCTGTGACTTCCTAAACCCTGGCAGAGGTGGAAAGATCAGAAGGAAAGCAATTTTACCTCAGTTTCTCACAGCTAAAAACAGTAAGAAAAGCAGGACTGGAGCATCCATATTCAGAATATGTACAGATGACAACCCCATTTGTAAAGGAGAAAGTAACTCTTCTTTTTGAAGTCCGTAGTTCTGAACATGTACATATCAGGCACATATCAGGTTTCCTCCTTGGTCTCTATAAGATTGCTTTTTAAAGAATTGTGGAACAGTGCAAAATTCTGAAAAAAGATCATATAGTCCTACAAGTTCTCTAGTTTCTCTTACTTTGGTATATGGAACAGCAGCAACGGCTCAGTTAGAGTAGAATTATTTTTAAATGTTGTACATGGGCATATACATTAGGAAAAAACAACTGTATTTGACTTTGCAATTTACTGTGAGCTGAAGTATTTCTATTGAGGAGGGGCTGTACTCCTTCTGTAGTAGCATGTGTGCTCTTGCTGCCATTTTAAGACACATATTTCCAACAACTCTTTTATTGAAATGTACTTAATTTTTTAAGTACTTGAAAATTTTTGAAGCATTTTGAAGCTATTGGAAAAAGCGCAGTCTACTCTCAGTCTCCGTTTTCCTCCCTTCTGTGATAGTTCCTGGTATTCACATTGTTCTCCAAGCTATTTGAATTGGTTGTTGCAGTGACAGGACTCTTGAGCTTTTTGTTTACATACGATTTCTACTTTTTTTCTGTTGGAAAAAAGTGAGAACAGAAACATATTGGAGTACAAAATGTGTTTGAGATATACCACAGGTCAGAGCTGTTGCTTTGCATTCTTTTTCATCATTGGTAGCTGTCCTGGAGTCAGTTGTGTAGCAAGATTTAATATGTTAGGAAAATCAGTCACTGAAGATAAATATTTTCCCAGCACATTCATTCTTATACTTTTTTTCCGGAACCAGCCTGAAGCTTTTGTTTCCACGCGCAGGAGCAACAACCTCTGTTGCTTGGATAAGCTTCTCTTGACCCTTTACTCTTAAATTCTAGCCAGCTAAAAGCGTGTTCAAATACAGAGCTTCTGAGCTAAGCATTACCTTTCTGACCTAATGCCATTGCCTATGATGATTTTTTCAGTGCAGCGTGGATGCTCCTCCGTTTTTAAGGGGATTGTGGATATGCATTTGAGAGGAAATAACCGGATTAATGCCTAGTGAAATGTTCTGTAGAGAATAATCATTAAGATTGGAAAAAGCAGTGAGCAACAAGGGAAGTAGAGAGATCAAACACCATGGACAGAAGGGGAACCTAATGAAATGAAAGAAAAATACTCAGTCATCAACCTATCCTATGAGCTCTAAATTGCTAGAGAAAAACACGGATAATCACAGAAATGATAGCAGTGGGACCTTTCTGACTCACAAAGAGTCTGCCTCCAGCTTTAGCACATCATTAGCATGGCTTTTTCTCAAAGCTTCTGATTTTTCTTCCTCACTGTTGCCTTGTTTGTCAGACCCCCCACCAGAATGTGATGCGACTTCCAAACTTCAGTTTCTCTATCTTAAACCTAGAAGCGTGAACTCATCATTACAGCAAAATATAAATGAAATGCTAAGGACCTGTTACCCATGTATTTGGAGAGCGGTTTTCCCAGCTCTGAACATTTTTGGGAAGTAAATTACCTCTTCCATTCCTTACAGCTGTCACTGACCCTAAATGAGGCAACAAGCTTCTGTTCTCTTTCTCTGGACTATTTATATATGTATCACTGCATATGGGCTCTGTTTATTCTTCCTCAGCTATGCAAAGCTAATACCGGTAAAAGTTAATGAGGCCCATGCAATTATCTAGAGAAAAGACCTCTCAATAATTTCATGATCCTTCCTTAACATATCAATGTACTTCCTGGTTTTAAACATAGGTAAAGGCATTTAAGTTAATCACTAATGACCAAACTCTTTGTAATAAGCAAGTAATTAATTTAAATTTGCTGAGTTTCTGTTTGGAACTTTTATCAAGAATTGCCTATGAATAGCAGAGGCAAGAGCTCCTCCACGTGCTCAGAGAATTTCCAATCCAAAAAGCTCCTTTTGCATCTGCTATCTGAGTCTGCCTGAGCTCCAGATCCCTCTTCCTTTTACCCAGCACGCTAAGAAATCCTGCACTAGCTGCCACTACTGCCGTGATCCACCTCTCCTGCAGGGTGTCCACGGTTCAGAAAGGCACCAGGACAAATTACTTCCCTATCTACAATCTTTGTGAACTTCGAAATCTTTATTCATTAAGATTCACACAAGGATTTGTGACTTTCTCATCTCAAGCGTTTTGATTCAATAGGATCTTCTGCCTTTCCCATGCAATGAGCTTTTTATTAGTGGTTACAAAAAGAGCCCCTTTGAGGAGACTATCCCATCTTCACCCACTGTTGTTCAGCAGCAACTGGCTTCTTATGAAAGTACAAATAGGGTTAAAGCAGAATGTTACCAGAAAAATGTCAGCCTCTTTACTGAATTGAAATCATTGTGTCCTAATTCTAAGATGAATGAGTACAGCAGTAGAAACAACAGCTCTGCTGTGTCTAGGAGTAGGCATGGTGAAAAAATAGTATTCCTAGGACACAGTACAAAGTGTTAGACATATGGAACAAAAAACAAAAGCAGAAGAAGCATTTTGGCAAAGAATTCGCTCCCAACATATATCGTACTGCAACAAAGCTCATTAGTAGAAATGGGAAAAAGGGAGATGTAAGTAGAAGAATAATGTCAGATCAAGAACATTGTCTGAAAAAATGACTGTTTATAAATTTAATCGATCTTAATCCACTTTTACAATGGTCTTTTAGTTGAAATAGAGGCCTAGAAAGCCAGTTTATGCTATAGTAGAACTTCATGAAAGGGGTTGTGCAGCATCTTTCACAAAGATTGGGTTGTTTGTCTACATGAGCAACAGCACAGCCTAACAGGAGCAGATCTGTGGAGAAACACGGTTGCTGCTAATGTCCTTAGAAGTGTTCTGGGGGTCTTTGGTCGGTGTCTCACTTGCGCTTGTTGGCTGAATACTGTAGTTAGTGGTAGAAGTGCAGCTCCCAGTTCAGGTTCCTCCGAGAAGAGTTGTGATGTCGGACACGTGCAAGTGCGTCCAGTTTTGTGACTAGGAAGTTCTTTGAGGGATGATTCTGGTTAATCAGTAATTCTCTTACCTGTAGACTTTCATACATATTGCCAGTATCACAAACCTGGAAAGAATATGGTTACAATCAAAAAAATAAACATATTGAAGTATTTTAGACAAATCTATTAGAATCACTTTTATTGAAGGGAATATGAAGAAGAAATGAAAAATCATGAAGTTACAAATCCAGTCACATAATGACCCTCTTAAATTGATGTTTCTGTCTGTGATTAATTGTTGATCAAGATATTGCCATGTTTTAATTAGAAGATAAGTTAGTAAGACAATATGTCAGTAAGAATTGATTTAATAACAGAATTCTTATCTTAAATGCAGTCTTTCAAACTTTCAACTTTTCTTGTTCTAATTTGAGGATTCAAAATAACTGGAAAATGAATTATTTAGGCTAATATAGTATTTTTAGTATAATTTTTTGTATAATATAGTATAATTTTTCTCTCTTTCATTTTTTAAATGGAAAGGTGCTATCTCTATGGCACTTCCTTTAAGCAAGGATTTGATCTTCCATGTCATCTTTTTACTTATATTTTTAATTATGTCTTTTGATAATAAATAGATATTAGGAGAAATAGACGCATTTCAGGGAATGAAAGGCAGAATCTAGTAAGGCAGTTCTGTCACAAGACATGTCCTTTCTGAAGGGAATGCACAAGCAAAACCTTTCTTTGAGCTTATACAATATTAAGAAATCCCTGTTCTTTTCCTAAGAAAGGTAACGATTATTATGAGATTGTTCACAGACTTATAAAATTACAGTTTTCATTCTGAACAGGAATGAGAAAAGTGCATTGGGTATCTTTTAAATTCAGACCTGGCAAGAAAAATGTGCATGTTACCATGGAAAGGTGATAATTATAATGTACAACTTTTAACAATGGCTTCATAGTTTTTATAGTGTTTGTGTTCTTTTATATTTCTTTCAGATCATATTTTAACATACACTTTTCACATACAGTATCATATTATATATGTTATAGTACCAGAGTTAACACAAACGTAGTCAGTGAAATCTGTAGGTAAGAGTGTACGTGTGTGTGCAATGAACCTCCATATCCTTGTTCATTTTTTTCTTGTTAGGAGGCAACTCTTATTCAAACAGAGTTAATATAAAAATAAGAGACAATGATTGCTAGGATGTGCCAATTTGTACCTAATTTCTTCTTGATGTTGACACTACAGAATAAGCATCTGTCACTTTACAGGATACATAAAATATATTTTGATTTGAATTTTTTTTCCTTTCCCCTTTTTTTTTTTCCTTCCTGTGCCAGGTAATACCAGAAGTTTTAAGAAGCTGCCTAAGGATCTGCATAGTTTTTGAAAGAGCAACAAAGCACCTCCATTACCTTTAATAACTAATGAGTTTATTTATGGTTGACTTTAAAATAGAAAGCTTTTCTCAAGTCACTTTATGACTTCAAGCAAGCTTCTTCTCTGCCAGAAAATATCCCAACATGGGCTCTAATACTTAGGACCTCTAGCAATTAGAATCAACAGTTGCAGAAAGTTAATATCTCTTAGGTACAATAATATAATCCCTTTGCTCACTCTCAAAATCTTCATCTTTTGTGTTTGTTCTTGTTTCTTCTAAGGTTTGGTTTTCTTCCATGCCTCTGATGACTGTAATTTTCACAGAGATTAAAACTGTGATTTCAGTGGAAAGAAATAAACTATATGTGTAGCCATGTTTCTTGGACTGTTAGAAGGTGCTTTGAAGATCATAAATCAGTGTACAGAGCACACTGAAGACAGTTGGAATGATTAGTCCTGCAGCTCTCTGAATAAACAAAATCTGCGTCTTCATGACATGAATATCTTTACTTTGGTGTGAAAAAAATGTGATAGTAAGATATTAAGACTGATGCCACTGCATGTAATGTTTCGTGATGGCCACGTTCTTGACCTAATTGTTGCATGATGCTCCATGAATTTTAATGTGTTTTATTGAAAAACACAATACGTGGGGCAGTATTGTTTAGTATATTTATAAAGAGAGAGCAATGCTACAAAGTTCTTTCCACATCAGCATCCCAAGCTATAGGGATCATACAGGTACTGTAATGAAGTGATAAAATTGCAATTACTTGTACTTAGCAGAAAAATTTAAGACCTGACCCTTGCTATGATGTCATCTGAACCAGCAAACATTTACTGTGGTTTGGGCAGGCAGCAAGCAGAAACACATTGCAAATTTTAATATGTTAAGGATCATTAAGTTGATTGTGTCAATTTGTTAAAGTGCCAAGTAATGATTTTACAGGTAATTAGACTTTAACAGGCAGAAACAAATTCATGTCCTTCTTGTTTTTATGATGCATGTAATGATAGATGTACTATTGCACAAGCTGTTGTTTTTAGGTAGACAACATCTCTTAATGTTCTAAAGCAAATGAAATATTACATGTCAGGAACTGATCAGTGACTGTATAAAGCACATTAGAAGCTTTTCTTCTTTTAGCTACTTTTAATCGAAGCTCATTCATCATGTCATAGAAAGATGGAAAGTCTCAGGTTATTCTTGCTGCACGGAAAAATGGCAGTGAACCTTTAAGGTCAGGAGGACAAGACAACAGTTGCAGGTTATTACAATTGCTTTGCCATAGTCGATGCTCATGCTGCCGTAACAGATTCTGCTTGGTTTTCTTCCCAGTGTGTGAATCAGTAGTGAATATGGAGAAACACATTTCACAAGTCGGTGTGAAAGGGAGTTTGCAGTTTAACTTAGCTGCATTTTCATTGCAGCTTGTCTGCTTGCTGTTTCCTGATCTTTGTGTATCAAAAATACAACACAACACAGGTATTTTTGAAGAAGGAGCCCATGTGGTTGTGGTAACAAACAGTACCTGTTTCTGCCACAATTAACACAGCTGTACAACCGAGGTGATGATTACAGTTAGCTTCTTTAATCAAACTAATAGTACATACTTGCTGGTATTAAATGAGTAAGAAGTCTACCATTTGGAGGTTCATCTGCAGCTTTTACTGGGCTCAGGAGTGTTAGCTTATAAAAATAAGTTTTCTTTACTTTTATATAATAGAGATTTTAAAAAAAAAAAAAAAAAGGAACCAGTAAAATTCCAATGGTCTAGATGCATCCTGGTTATTATTCATACCACCTTGGGCACCTTAAAATATGATCCCAAAGTAAGGTGCTTAAGAGAGGATCAGACATTTCTGCTGCTGATCCTTAAAGATTTCTTCAGTAAGCTTCAACTCGAAATAAAATAAATCCTTTAAAAGCAGACAGGGGATAGTAGTAAGTCTTATTTGTGCAACAGTTCAAACTGGGAGGTTAATTAAGATGATGCAATGAGCCTGCTTGAGCTTTTCAGCTGCATTACTATTTTTTCCTGCAGGAAAACAATATGAGGAGGGAGCGTGGACATTTTTCAGTGCTCAGAGCAAATCTTTTTTGTGTTATACTTGGCTTTTAATAGCACAGAGCTTCCTGTCAATCAGCTCTATTGTTAGTCGAATTGATTACCACTAAAACGTTGAGCTGTAGCCTGCATGGTGCTGCCTGTTGTCTGACACTTCAGAAAATAGATGTTTACTTCAGTGAATTCTTGCATGTAATTACAGTGTTGCTATTTGTGATGACAGAGTTAAAAAAGTGTCACCATTTCCATTAGAAGAGCTATTTTCAGTGATGAATAACTGAATAATAATTTATTTGTGGCCCAAAGTAAGTAGAAGTATAGTCTTGGTTGGTGCCCTTGGTTGAAGCAGCAGCTGCTCCTCCCCTCTCTTTGGGCTATGCAAAAAGTCCTAAGAGTGGCTGTTTACCTGACCCCCCAAAAAATGCTGTCCAACAGCCTTACCTGCCTGCAAAAGGAAAACTGTGAAATAGTTCTTGTGTTTTACGTCTGAAAGGATGAGCCGCTTTGATGGAACACTTGCCTCTCCTCTCTTTGCAGGGGCCTAATGTCCTAGTGCTCTGCCCTTGAACTAGAATGAAGTGATAAGTGCTCCTTGCACCTCTTAGCCAATGCAGTCACTTTTAGAAAAGGTTCCCTCCGTGCCTATTTTAAAGTAGAATCGTTATTAACATGTTTTAATGCAAACAGTGAAAAGTACTATGACTTACATAAGGTAACTTGCGCATATGTGGTTATGTGAGCTGAACAGAGAGTTGTTTCCAGTCAAAGATCTAGGAATAAGACCATGAAATAACTATTCTGTGCTGAATGTGTACTAAAAGTGAATATGTGCTAAGTAAATAAATACTTGAATAGGAATCATTAACTGCTTTGCAGCATAGAGGAATTCCGCTATTTTTTCTAGGTAAGCCAACTTTCCTTTAAAGCAACAGTTTTGTGGGCGAATAAGTACTGAATTCATAGCTTCAATTCCTTTTAACAAGGATGGATATTGAAAGTGATAGAAATAACTGAAGTTTTGATTAAAATTTTATTATAACAAATGACAGAAGTGCCCTGACTGTTCATAATTCTAAAATAGAAGCAAGTATATTACAATTTGGTTGTAAATAGAAGTTGAGAAACTGGCTGTCCTTATTACTTCAAATCTGGACTCTGTTTCTGGTCCATAAGAAAGAAATTAGATTCTCCAGATTAGATTAGATTCTAGAAAACAAATGCATAACTTTTGTTACATGAGCTTAATTGGACTAATTCATCCACACTGTATGTTATATTTTAAAAAAGTCTAAAGAGAAGAGATCTATACTTAATTTTTATTAGGATTCCAGTATAAATAATTATCTTTAAGACTATAGCCTACAACTATGTGTTTGCAACCAAATATCAGTTAAGTGTTTTAAAATATGGGGTGTTTTACTGTTTCGAGGATATCTTTGTGTTTGTCTCCCAATTAAATTACCGTTAATTCCATTTTGATCATTTTCTGCCTGGATGTCACCTGATAAAACATGAAAGTGAAGTCAATGGCATGATTAGTTATGATCATAGCAAAAGATTAAAAGTCTTTATGTAGTTTGAAGACTGTAAATGCAGTAGTTTGATCCCTGCATGGCTTCATAAATAACCAATGGGACTGCCTATAGCCATGCTCTTCATGTAGCTGTCAAGCAATATTATTTGAAGTTTACAAATATCACTAGTTTGGCGTAAGATAAAATGATTCTGCTACATTCATTGCATTGCATTGTGCCTAGTCCTGTGTTGTCATAAAATAAAATGTAATAGGTTAAGCAACTTCAGAAAGCTCCCTTGCTGAAGACGTGGGGGAGTCCTCTGAGATATTCTAAACTCAGCTGGGTATTAGTCTTTGAATTTGGATCTAACTTTAAAATTTCACCTGCTTAGAGTGAGTAGGTGGAATGCGTGACCCCTTCCAATCTAATTTATTCCGTCCTGTTAAATAAAAACAAAACAATTCCCATTAAATTAGCAAACAGGTGCTAACATCCATGGGAAAGTGAATCTGTGCTCTCAATAATAAAAAGCAGGCATTTTTAGGCAAAATATTTATCATTGTGACAAAGTGGTGTGTTTTTTAAAAAGACATAAAGCAATATTAGCTTAAACGCAAGGTTATTTGTCACTGTTACGTTCCACACTGCCCAGGCACTAGAGATTTGATTTTGTGTGTATATATCTATATGTCCTATCCTCTACCCACATTAAAATTATTCATAGTTAATTCATGTTATTCAACTGTCAAATGTTTGTCTCCTTAAAACTACTGCTTTAAGTGGTTCAATTGAGTTTGTTTTTTTATCATAATCCATTCTTACTTTTAAATAAATAAATGTTTGACCATTGCTTTTGCAACTTGCCATTTCCTATACTCACAACCACCAAATGTTGATATAGGCTGTTGTGTGTTTTAACTCCTTTCTGAACACTATGAACGTGTTCAGTACAGGACTAAACACTATCCCCTGCTTGTGGTGGCCGCAGCGTCCTCTACCAGACAGCTGGAATTGGGTCAAAATCCTTCCACTCACCATCGGTAGAGTTGGGTTTACAGTAAAATAACAGAAAATACATGTTCTAATAAATTAGTGGAGTCATATGCCAGGATATGGTTTGCCTGTATGGTTAATGGCATGATTGCATGAGCCTCAATGAAAAGATGTATTAATTACTTGGTTCTTATCTCAAGGTAAATGCTTCTGCAAATTTCAACCTGAGGACAAAACCCGTAACCTTTCATAATTCAAATATAATTTCAAAATTATAGAGGAGAGAAAATAATAAAAAGAAAATTAAGTTATTCATGGGGGCAAGGGGAGCAAGGGGAAGGAGGGAAAGATCTGGTAAGTTCGTGCAGAAGTCAAGATGGAGAAGGCATGGGCACAAGGATTCAGTGTGATTTGCATTACCTAGTTTAGCTGGCAGGGGAAAAGCTTCGTGCCTTTTGCAGCAGCACAGGCAGGCAACAATGTGCAAGGTGCCTGTGGTAGCATTTTGTTATCTGGGGATTTTTATTATTAATATTTTATTATTAGGTTTAGTGGTTTTGTGAATGTGTATGCAACATTTTGCTAGAATATCAAACATTCCAATATCTTCTCTTGCATATTTGACCTTTGGACTAACAATGAACCATGGCTGAATCACGAACACGCTGACTGTGCCTGGCAGGGCTGACTGACTTTCTCCTTCCATAATTTTTCCTGCTAGTTGTTACAAATCGTTGCCTGTCCTGGGAATGGCCGGGTTCCCAGCTTTCAGATCCTAATCAGTCCCTTCTCCCTGCCTCTGACAGCACCATTAAGGCAAGACATTCTTCTCGCTCAGTGTTAATGCTACCCTTTATAGGTGTTCTTTGTTTACTGAATGGAAAATATGATCTGTATTTTTATTTGACATGACACTTCAATATGCGGTACTATTTACACTCATAACTTCAGAATTGCGTTTTTTGCACTGTCACCAACAGACCGACGCTCTTTTGTAGGGCATGACATTTAATTTGTAAGCAGCTGTAGGCAAGGACTCACCGTTTCCCTCTGATTTCAGAAGATAATAAAAGAGATAGAGTATATTTTGATTTTTCGTAACGTTTTTGTGGCATTATTTCTTGAATTGTTTTGACAAATTTTGACTGCTAACGATTCATCTTACTCTTTATCACATCCATGGAATAAGGTTCCTTTTTTAAAGCAAAATCCAGTCAAAGGCCAAAGGGTAGATGATTTAAGTTAAAATGAAACCTTTTATATTCTAGGGATATCAGTTAATTTATTTAAAATTTTTAATTTAAGAGATCTGCAGTTCATAGAAATCTGAAATCTGAAAAAAAAAAAACAAATTTTTCTTCCTCCAATTTCTTCCAATTCTACTCAAGTTCAGCCTTTCCTTGTTATTTTGACAGCAAAAATGTTTGGTGAAATACGTAGTATGCAAGTGGCTTATGGTGCATAGTCCCTGAGCTTTGCTTCAAGGATTTATCACTAGTGCTGAGTAAAGAGAAGAAAAGAATACACAAGGAAATCATCTGAGGAGTTATGGTTGTGTATTTCAGTGCTGGAAAAGAAACGGGGGGACTGCTTCAGCGTGTTAGAACTGAACAGGAATAATGGACAGAATTCTTTGTGAAGAATTTTACCTATTGATTTTAATCTGACTATCCTTTTAGATTTTTTATGCCTTTTTTTTTCTATTTCTATGCAGATTTTTTATGCTAATAGTGGACGTCCTTTAAAAATTCAACCATTTCAAATTGTCTTCAGTTTTCACTGCCTATACAGAGAATCCCTGACTGTTCAGAAAGAAACTGTAGCTGCTCTGAAAGCACTATAATGATTTTTTCATTGTACTTCCCAAAGATAACTAGTTTCAGACTTAACAAAATTAGAAATTATCTTCTGAGTTGCCTACTGAATGTGAAATGGGCTGATGTTAAGCATTTCAGTTCACTAAAATCACCATGATTATGACTCTTATTAGCTCCCTGTCATTTTATTTAAATTAGTTGTTTGTAAAATTTAACTGAAAGAACCTCAAACTCTGTGCTCAGTAAAGAACCAAAGACCATTCCCATGAAAACGCTTGCATGCCAACAGTTTGTCTGAGACAAATTCTGTACACAAAGAATATTCTAGGGTTTGATCCTTTCTTCAGTGCAACTACAACAATCCATATTCACTGAGGAACTGACCCTAGTTCATTGGGAGTAGATTTGAATGGCCTGGTTCTCCGCTGTCTGAGACGTTTATCACCTCTTGGTTCACTCAACTCTCTTTCTAGTCCAGTGGCTTTGTAGTGAAACCACACAGAGCTTTCATGCCTGCCATGCAATGAATAGCACTAATGCTACAGCAACGGCTACACGTTTGTGTGAAATGGGTCATCTTAGGATACCTTGAAGAATTTTGACCTGGACTTTCTGCCCTGGAATACTACAAGAGAAAGCAGGTTTTCATCCTGTCCTCTACAAAACGCTGCAAGATGGATAGCTATAATAAAGTGAAATGGAGGGAGAGGGATAGACGAGAAGAAACTGAAAGGAGGTGACTGCTTAAAATCAGAGAAATGAACCAGACCAGTAACTCTGAGTACCGGTACTCAGAGCCTGAGTAGGCTTTTGAGATTGTGACTACTCAAAACTATTGAAAAGGTTTATATAAATTTCCTGCCATTTAGGTAGCTGGGAATTCCTGCCGCACAGTATTTGAGTAGAAATTTTCTGGAGTAAGCCATTCTCTGCCCATCACTTGCTAATAAAATGCACATTTGCAAATTTAAAGAATTTTCTCTAAATGTCTAAACTCTGTCCCAGGGAAAAATCTAACTAAGCATCAGATGGCAATCAAGATTGGGGAAAGTAGAGGGGTGATATTTTAAGAGACTATTTTTAATATTTAACATAATAGCTGTTCATATTGCTGGCATTGCTAAAAAAAAAAAAGTTTTTTTGTCAGAAAAAGATGCAGAATTGTGGAGCTCTATCTATATGTTAAATGAGTAGGTCAGGGAAATTATGAAACACGAATGAAGCTTTATTCTAGTGTTTAATTGTCGCTTGAAACAACGTGTGAGTCTGCCCAGAAAGCAAGGATGTACTGACCACGAAATAATGTGCCTACTCTTTCCAAGTGAGTGAGAGCTATGGTGTAACCAGGGGATATTAACTAACGGAATGAAGTTCCTGTGTAAGCCCAAGCACTGGAAGTCCTCCCTGGAGTCAGGGTGAGCAGTAACCCCAGAGGAAACACCGCCGCTGAGTAGCTCTCTCACTCACATAAAACCTGAGTGTCGTTTCTAACAAACATGACAAGACAGCAAAATGGCATTTCTCTGTGTAACTATTTTAATGTATTTTAAAACAGTCATCTCCTAACAAGTCACACATTCAGGGTAATTAAGCGGCAACCTTACTTAGCATCTAATATTATAGGTCTACTGGATTAAATCCAGTTTATGGCATGTCCTTTCTTCAACAATAAGTGGAAATGTATGTGTCATATAACCATAGAAATGCAGGGCTCAGGAGAATCTGAGGAGTCTTTTAGCCTTACATTCACAGAAAATCATCTAGATCTTGATACTTGTTTAGCCTCTTTTCCAAACATCCTGCAAATAATGCCACAGCAGACTTGCACACAGATCCTTTAAAAAAGATAAAACTGCGTCTGAAAAGCATCTTTTTCATCATCAGCTCTGGATGAACATGTTTCTGGAGGAGAATTTTGTTGCATTGTTTGAAAACAATTGCTCTTTTTCATCTCAATAATATATTAACCAAGCCATGTTAAAACTATTAAGTCAAGCATTTCCTAAAAAGCCCCTAGAATTAGTTTAAAAATTGAGTAATTAGACCCATGCTGCGATGACATTACTTTTTTGATATTACTTCCGACTGATGCCCAGTCTCACTGCAGTACTTTCATTAGTTGCTCTATGTAAATTAACTGTGAAAGAATGCCGTATGCTTTCAATTATATTTTAATGAGAAAGAACAAGTTATTTTCCTTTAGTCTGTGAGAGTTAGTGGTAGATATGTAGGGCGCATAAAATGGGCTTCCCAATAATTTTCATTTGTAAAAGGTTGCTTTGCAGTAATTTATGTATAAAAATGGACTGTATAAAATTTTAGGTCATTCCTTGTGAAGCTTTTCATGCGTTATACGTTATCTGTGAAAATGCAACTTTGTGGGCAGCTTGTGTAGACCTCCATGAAAACATACAGTAAATATTGTTTAATTCAGATGCAAGAAATTAGCACTAAAACACCTTAATATGAAATAAAATGTGGGTGGCATTGCACACTGGTACGAGTTTCCATCTTGCTCCATGGGGTTGTTTAAGCAGATGCAAACGGTTCTCTGGCACTCTGGCCAGAGGGGTCAAAAATGCACCAAAACTCTTGCTAGGCTCTTCCAGGCTTCCTCACTGTCACTTCCAGCCCCAGCCTCATTTCTGTTCTAACACGAGGCTTCATGAGGGCATGCAACTGCCAGCACGAGGCCCAGAAACAAAATGCTTACAGAAAAATTGTGCTATTCAGGAAACAGGGTTTAATTATTCTGTTTTTTTATACCATCCTGATTCTGATCAAGAGTATTGTAATACAAGCAGAAACAGATGTAGTTTTGGTGATGATCCAGACTGCGGATGCAGTAAATGACATCTCTGTCTTGCATCAGGGAGGTATTTAGCCTAACTAGATTGGGTGAATTATTTTGCCCTAAATGCTGTTGTTTGATTCTATGTCAGATGATAATGGTCCCCTTCTATACCAAGAATTGTCTGTCTAGTCCCAAGGATTAGTCATCTCTGCACCCTCCCAGTTTGCTCTGATGAGTCAAAAAGCCACAAAGGTTGAAACCTTCTTTTCCTTTCTGATAACATCCACCAGTTACCTCCTGGGTCTTAATTGAAGATAATTCTTACCTACTCTGCAGGCTTTGGTGTCAAGGATACAGGAAAAAGTATAATTATGCCCTAAATAAAGTATTTAATGAATAATGAAAGACACTCAAGATTGAAAGGAAAACACAAAAGGTTGAGTAGCATTTTAACTAAGTCATCATTGTTAAAAAACAGAAAATAAAAATACTATTGATGAATTTTACTCTGATTAAGAAAAGGAAATGTAATGAAGAAAAAGAAAGTGTGATGAATATTTATTCTGCTCAGAGTGACCAGATCTCTTAGTTGCTATTCTAAGTTGCCTTAGTTGCCTGTCTCATTTGTGAAACGCAAGAAAATGAAATCCAGAGGCACATACACCCCCTTGCAACGATCTGTATATTTATATATATATGTATATATTTAGCATTTCTGTAATGCATTGATGATGCTATTGGAAAAATCCTTGAATTGATCTTCTCATTACAGAGACTTTTGTTTTGAAAAGGTACATTTCTCATTCCCTAAAGTTATATAGAGCTAAAGCCTGCAGTTTTATTAGAATCAAAAAGTATGCGGTCAAACTTCAGGGATATGTTTACTGCCAATAGCCCCATCTAATTCCCTGTCAACACTCAGATATTTCATCAAGAAGTTTAGAGTTTTGCTTGCTCTAGCTTTAAATTACTCAAGGGATAATTTTCCTCATGGACTTTTGAGGAAAAACTCCACAGCTTAGAAAGTTTAACATATCCTTTTCATCTAACATCACTGAATACAAATCTGCAGGCTATAAACATTTCCCTGCTTGAAAAGACTTCAAAATACTTCCACTGTTTTTATTTCACTCTTTACTCATTGCTAACTTAGCAGTTTAAATCAGGTGAGTATTTTCTTTTGTGATGATCTTTCCCCCTGCCCCACAACATTTCTTGCAGTTCTTCCCAGTGGTTTTATTTTCTCGATGTGGAACTTAGTTGTTAAACACATCAGATAAATAATCATATCTATGGTTAAAGAAAAGTGACAGAGTGGCAATTCTTTGAGGGATTTGAGAGGAAATTTTCTTGATTGTTAATGAGAATATCAATGCAGACATGTTTGTTTACATTTATTCACCTAGGCAGCAGCTATTTAAATCAAGAGCCAGTTTTGGGCTTAATATTAAGAAAAACTTGCTCTTTCCATGAAAAACAATGGCTGCTGTTCTTGTTTCCTGTCACCTACTTCCTGTCCACTGACAGCCTGCAAAAAAGAATTATTTTTGTTTTCTCACCATTTCTTTGTATGTCGATCTTAGTAGATAGACCTATCAGTCTCTTGACCTGCACTACATTCTTCAAATAAGTAACAAATAGGATGATCAATGATGGTAAAAGTGAAGACCTTTTGATTCAATAGAATTACAAAGCAAATTGTGATATCAAAGAATATGAAAATTAAGTTTTAATGGAACACAATAAAGCATATCTCTCCAATCTTAGTATACCAAATGGAGATATATGGAATAAGGGGGAAAATGTAGAAAGAATCTCATACTCAGTACCAGGTAAGTAAAAAGAAAAAAAAAAAAAGAGTTATTTTATTACTGTTGTAATAAAAGGCGGTGTTGTGTATTTTACCAAATAGCTTAGTGCATTAGCTTCTGCCACCATCTAGTGGGCACTGGGTGATAGGGTTAGTCTCAGTTCAGTGTTCCACAAATTGATTCTAGAACTTCAGATTTTTTTTTAGAAATGCTGCACTACCTGCATTGTTTTGCATAGTTGAGTCTACTTTAGATGTCTACCTCTGCTTTTGCAAAATATTTATAAACTATCACTTTCCACAGGCTTAAAAGTGAAAATTTGGAGAATTGGATGAGTAAAATTTATTTCCAAATCAAGCAGATGCTGTTTCAGTGGGCTCTTTGGAATCCAGCTATCAGTAGAAACTTTGGTGGAGATGTTAAAGGTTTTAATTATTGTCCTGATTTTATGTTACTGTTTTGCTGAGGCACCTGCTAACTCTGTAAAACTGGTACTGGTTCCTAAAACTGGGTACCTTGGCACGGGATCAGCATTGCCTGTCCCCATCTCAAGGTGGGTGTCGTGGTGCCAATGGGCTGTTTTATCCCACCTTCCATTTTTTTTTTCAACAAATTGAAGTGGGAGAGTGCCAATATCTGTGAAAAAAATTTAAATGTCAAGTCTTTAGACAAATTCCTGTGGAATTTATAGGCACTTACTATGAAATGGCAGTTTTGGCAAGCGTTTTCCCTCACTGCCTAGGATAAATTGAATGATGCAGTGCTGAGTTCTGCAAGAGTGGACAGTGAATTAGGCAATTCACTTGCTGCTCAGTTGTGTTTCCTGAGAATTCTGAAGCCCTGGCACACACGCATGCCCTCCCCCTTAGAAGTGCTTGTGGTGTCACTTGACACCTTGTCCCTTTCCCTCAAGATGCTTCTCCAGTTGCAGATTCCCCCCACACAGAGACGGGCCTTCATCACTAGAAGGTGAAGTAGAGTGAAAGCTCTACCCAGCCTTCTGGAGAATCTCCACCAGCACGCCAGTGTGTCGCTTTAAAATGTTGGCTGGGCTAGAATAGGAACTGCTGGAGAAAATAAATAAACAAGGGTAGGCCGGGAAGCCTTTTTTACATTGATCCGGCACGAGTAGAGGGTGTTCTTTCTCCGGCTGCCAGGCCTGGGGACTGATTGTCACTGCGCGAGGTATTTGTTAGGCCCTGGTAGTTACAAAGGCTCAAAGCGTTCAGCTTGAGTTTGAAACAAGTTTCCTTTTGCCTGGAAGGAGGCAACCCACTCTGCAGCACTTCTTTTAAGTTCAAGAGTAGGTTACGTTGTCACCAGAGATGTAGCTGCTCTGTCTTCAGAGGCCCCCCCCCTCCCCGCCCACCTTGAACTTAAATCAATAATTTATTAAAGGAAATGGATAGTCTTTAGTTTTCATATTGCTAAAACCAAAAACGTGTATGGGAGTCCATTTGCCAGCTTGCCTGAGTAGCTCATCCCGCTCTCAGTTCCCTCCTTTGCCCTCTGCCATGTCAATTTATACAGCGAGGGCCAAGCCCTAGCCAGTTATCATCACTGCAGCAGGCTCCCCAGAACTGTGTCTGTAGTGATAACTTCAGGTCTCCATCATTATGGACACAGCCAATTAATTCGCTGTCTATCCTTTCTCCTTGCATAACTTTACTAATGCCAAAACTAAATGTCAAGTAGGAAAATCTCCTGTTTTGTCCCTCTAGCCTAGAAACAGTTGATAAGCATAAAATCAAAGCCAAACGTTAAATCTCTGGAGATTTCACATGTGACTAATTATAATTTGGAAGCACATATGCTTTTAATTAAGCATTGTTTTTTAGTAGACAGGAAAGGCTAAGGGCTGCAGTAGTTCAGTGCCCTTAGGATATCAGGATTTCTGCTGCAGGAGTTGATCTGATGAGATATATATTTTTTAAAATTTCTTCCATGCTCTCTTTTGCAAGCTTTAGTGAGGAAGAAAGTAATGTGGTGCTAGGTGTGTGAAGGGCTGGAGGGTACTCCTGTGGTCACACACCTCACTAGCAATTTGTCCTGTGGCGAATTGTGAAGATTTGGCATGGTAATGTCCAATCCCATAGCGATTTTGAGATTTTGCAGTGTGAAATCAAACCGGTCTGATGCTGAAGCAGATTTGTAGCTGAATTGTTATTCCTTGTGCTAACCGCTGTTGCTTCGCATTTGTCACGGCACGGGGCTTGCGCATGCATCACTCTGACAGGTGCTCTTTATGGTCACGCTTCTGCAACTGGGTCGAGGAGGCTGATGGCTAATTTGTGCTCGGAAGACCAGAAAGCAGGATAATGGCAGGGAGGTGATTTTGAGGGGTTCTGTCCAACAGTTCATTGATCTAGTGGTGTGGATTATGATACGGCATTTTCACAGGCACAAAGCTGCCAGCCATGTATGGTACTTCTTGTAAGAATAGCTGCTGATTCAAGGAGTGAAAATAATGTCCTTTTTTTTTTTAATGTTCTCTCTGAGAAAATGAAACAGACTTTGTTTGCTTTTGTTTGAGGAGGGGAGGAATCACTAGGTTGAGTCTAAGCATATTTTCTGAAAAAGTCCTTAAGGTATACTGAAAAAAAAAGGCTTCATTACTATAAACTTAAGCATTCATTATAGTTGCAACAGAATTAGGAATGTTATAGAATGTTTTGATAGAGTGCTAATGAACCTTGACAAAAAAATGCAATTAAAAGTTGATCTAGATGGGTGGGTGATCTGCATATGATTGACAGTTAGTAATAAGATAACAGTTTACTAGCAAATTTGGAATTAGATCAGCAAAAATCAATAGTACTAAAAGTTTTAAGTATGAAATTGATTAAGTAGGATCAGCCTGTGAAGGATCCTTTGGTTTAGAGGGATCAAATTAGAAGAATTAAGTCTTTCATCAAAAGATAGTTGGATCATCGGGGAGGGCAACTCTGTTGGCTCAATCTTGCAAAATTATAAGAAACAACAAAAATTTGCTTTTTACATTGCAAAAAAATGAAAGCATCTCAAAATCAGATTTTGCAAAGGTGACGGCAATTCTGCAAACATGTACTGGTACACATACTGCCTGGTGAAGAGTCATCCTGCATTTGCTTATGTAATATCTTGGTTTGCTGTCATTTTGTCCTAATCCCAGTGGAGCCTCAGGTAATTATATCAGGCTTTCCTAAAACCTCTGCCCTCAGGTAACACAGTTATGGCATCCTGCATGAAAATTGCATGTGCTTAAAAATAGCCATTATTTATATCCTGAGCAGGAGCTTCAGCTGATCATCCTTTATGAGCATCTGGGATCTAAATGGGAGAGTCAATCAAGCCAAAATCCATGGCCTTGCTGCTTCTCACAGGCCTTGGAATTCACATAGGCTGAGAGTTAAAATGTTTGCAATAGAAGTCCCTCCTTCTCTCTTTTCAGATCATTTTACAGGCTATGAATTAAAAATGGTACAGATCAGAAGACAATCTTACATGTAGACCGATATTTTGTACAAAGTGATTAAAGCTTAAAGTGATTCTTGGAGATGGAGTTAGTAAACACTAATATTGTGGTGTTGAAAGCTCGCTGTTTTGTTATGCTTTATTGGCCTTTACTAATATTATTTTTTTTTTCAGACTAGTTACTCCATGAGCTCTGGAGTGCCACATAATGAATTTCTAAATACATAGAGTGTGGTCAATACAGTGCTAGAAACATAGAAGAGTGTTCCATTAAGATTTTTTTTTCTTGGCTTTTATTTTGCTTTCTTTTTTCCCCTCCTGAGGAAACTATAGACAGAAGAAGTCTTCAGAGAGGCACACAGATGTAGAAGCAGATTGTTTATTGGAGTATAACTAGCATTTGTTCAGTTATTTTCATGTGCCTTCCCTCTGTTGGGACCCTCACAGTTCAAGCTTGCTCCCCAGCTCCCTTGCAACGTGTCGAAAAGTGACAGGGTGGCATTACTTAAGATGCGTGTTCCTCTGCGTCCCTTTGATACCTGTTGTCCAACTGGCCTTTGAAAATCTCCTGGAAGTGTTTTGTTTTGCTCGGTACATACTTTAAAAAAGTTGTAACCTTAGAAACCTAGAAGGCACCCCTTCTACCCAGGCTTTGTGAAATTCCCCCACTGTAAGAACCACCTTGTTGCAATGCCTTGTTGTGTTTTAGAATAACTCATGCTCATCTTTATCACTTGCCAAGGTTGCAGGATAAAAATATAGATTTGTTTAAAATAGAGGTCTGCAATAATGAAACAACCCTACAAAAGATATAAAAGTCATTAATATAGTATACTTAGTACTGTTTACTTTCACATCTCATTTGGTTGGCAGTCTGCTTCCTTTAGATTAAACTTGGATTTTCTCTCATCTTTCTAATATTTAAAGTATTTGGTGCTTCCTTCTTCCTGGGAAGAGCCAAGAGGAGTCTGGAGCAAATGTTATGATTCTTCTTTTAAACCACCTTGACCTTGGATGTACCAGCCTCTCACAAAATAAGAACATTGGTCATATTGGTTAAGAAACTTGTTTTCTTTTAAGCTATATCAAGGTTAACTTAAGGATTATCTCATATTCTGTTTACAAGAAGGGGAACTAACACATCCTTTTTGAAATTCCGCAATTTTATTCATTATTTGCTCGGGGAAGCCTTAAATATTTTTGTGAAAGAGAAATGGAAAGCTTCTAAATGCCAGAAGTATCCTTCTCTGCCACCTTTGATGGCTTAAACAATTGGCCAATAAACATTAAAGAAAGTGCTGTACTGTGATCTATCTGGGACTAGAGTAACCAATCATTTTAAGTGCAAAGGAGGACTAAAAAAGAATCACTCAACATATGTCTGTATGTACTTGATGAGCCCACAGTAGTATTATGAGACTCTAAAAATACAGAGAGTATTGAGTAAATGCAAATGACTCAGAGGTACTGCATACACTTTGTACACTGAACTACCTTGGAAAGATGAAGCAAAATAGTCGAAATTCTTGTAGGTCGATAATACTCTACTTTAAATAACTGTAATTTTTTAAAAAGAACTTGTACTTACAGCACAAGATATCTGAAAGAATTCCCATGTCCTCTTGATGACATACACTTGGCTGAAGAACTAGCCAGCCACTTCCTTACTTCTTTCTTATTTCTTTCATATTTGCACAGCATGTTGGCTTAATTCAAAATCTAGCCCTGCTTTATCACCAGAATTCAACTTATGCATTTTAACGCCTTTCTTTTAAAACAATTAAGTACTACGCAGACATTACCTGTATTTTACTTCAATCCTTTCCTCAGGAAAACACATTACACTTGTTTCTTCAAAATTTTTGAAAAATTTGGATATCCCGAAATCTGAAAGTCATATGAAAAGACTCCTCCATGATTTAGTTGTGCGCATTACTGCCTGAGGTATCAGTGCTGTTACATTTAGAAGTATGGAGTATTTAGGTTTCAGTATCTATATAAACTTTTTTGTTTAATCCCTTAGAGGTCAAGTTTCATGGTTGTCATACTACTAGAAGAACTGCCTGCCTAAAGAGAAGCTTTAACCATGATTATGAAGGAAACGACGGACATTCTTGGAGGGAGGTAAGCAGAAAGAATGAGTCTCTAACAAACTCTGATCAGAAACCATCTTATTACATCTAAGATATAGAGCGTAATACATGTCAGAATAGAATAAAAATTCCTTTGACATAAAATTATACTGTCTAATGAAAACCAGCTGCAGATGGATGGAAACTTCTGAATGCTCTGTCAACCCTTTACCGTTCTGACAATAGCTGACAACAATAAATACGGAGAAAAAGTAAAGATCATTCTACCCAATTTTACACATCATTTACTGTACTTGCACTGATTCCCTTTTAAAATGGACATCTTCCAAAGTCACATGTTCTTATAAGTTACTGGAGCTGTTCAAAGAAAGCAACTTGATCAATACTGGGTCAATATTTAAATCCGTAGGGTATCTTTTTCAATATATTTTTTTTTTCTTTGTGAGAATTGTTATTATTTAGTTTCACCTGTATGAGGATTTGTTACTGTTTCATAAAGGAACTTAATAAACAGGCTTTGATTTCTGTTACATAAAAAAAGATTTATTTTAGAAGAGAGCTCATGACAAGCACAGCTTACATTGTGAATGAGTGAATGAGCAAGGCAAAATAATTATTTATCATATACTAAACTGTCGTGCAGGTTTTGATTTATCTGCTAGTTCTGAGAATACTTAGGGCGTTTTCCTAAATATAATTCCAGATTTATAGTTTAGCTGATTTAATACTATTAGATGGGAAGGAAAGACAGAAGTCTGGCTTTCATAGGTCTGCCTGTTTCATGGGTGTGTGTGCAGACGATAAAGCCTTTTCTCCAGGCTGGGTAGCTGAGCTGTTATACCAACGAAGGACTCAAAGACCCTGTGTTCTATGGCATCTGCATGCATTTCATTGCTGCTAATAGACATTTTTACAAGGATAATATTGGAATCTTCTTACTTTGTCAGCTGTGTTTATTTCAGAAAAATCAAAATTGCTCAGTGGGTTGATTCACAATTTCAGGGAAAAATGGAAGTATCTTGGAACTCTGCCAGTGAATATATTTGTTTAATGTCACAAATGCCGCACCACATGTGTGATTATGGGTTCGAACATTTTAGTTATCACAGAATTGCTTGAAATTTCATGAAATTGTGTTTGAACCTCAGCTCATTTAAGGTATAATTGTATTTGGTTGAACACTGTAGCCATGCCAATTTTTTTAAGCATGCCAGTATATATTTTTATGAGACTGTTGAACAGCCTTGTGATTCTGACCTGCAGATAGCTCTTCTGCCATATTTGTTTTCAAAGCCCGTGTGTCAAGTAGTTCTGTTTAGTTGTCATTATTTGTTGACGCACATAACTCCATGCAAGGAAAATCTCCGAGATATGTATGAAGTTAGAGATATCTCTCAAGTGATAGAATATTTGCTAGTGTCAAGAGACATTGGCCTGAAGCCCTACAGAATTTCTTACATTAGCAAAATTCTGCAGCCACATTTTTAGACTTCCTGAGGAATATTTTAGAAAAAAAAGTATTGATTTATCGATTACCTTCAGATTTTCATTGCGGGAGTAATCCAATGGCAGTATTCATGTGTGATAATATATCATATTCTAGTTTTTAAGTCACTTCTATACTTGGATCATAGAAGAACTTTTAGACTTGGTGAGAGAATAGAGTTTGGGTCTTCTGTCTGTCCAGATCTTCCCTCTAGAACCAATCCACCAGCTATTGACATAGACCTCCTAATGAAGCTTCTGGCAGCTCAGCCACCAACATATTTCACCACTCAGCCTTCCTTAATGCCTTGCCTAGCCCCTGTTTGTTTGTTACTGCTTTTTTTTCCCATCCTTTTCCTCCTTTGTAGGATTTTGCAAATGAGTGCAGGCTTGTATGCTTGTTATTTTTCTTGCTTCATAAGGTTAATTCATGGTGGCTGTGTTTTTCTTTTTGAAAAACAAGGACATTTTTCATATGAAGATCTCTTCACACAAATGTGTTAATCTTAAAAAGAGAAAATATTACAAGATAACACCCTTCCAATTTTGTTCATTCTGCATTTGTAATGTCAGTTGGAATTCTGCAGCTGATTTACATTTTTAGGAAAGGAACAGCATAGCTGAATCATAGTTTTACCTTTCCTATAGAATTTAGAGAAGCTGCTTATTCAGTTTCATTAAAAGCAGAATTTTCAATGTGCTGTTCAACAGATGGACTGAAATAGAAATTTTGGAGCATAGTCATTTCTATGACTTTACAAAAATCTACCGTGAACTAGGAAAGCATTAGATAAGCAGTCAAATTTTGACTGCATTGTAATTTATGCCAATGGAAGGTCTGCATTAGCATGAGTGAGCTACTGCTAAGTGCTAAGGTCAGTTGTGCATTTCATACTTGAGCTGCAAAGGAAGAATTTTATTGCTTTCCATAGTCACGGTGCAGTGAAAAGGGTTCTTTATGATGCCACAGACAATTAATTGAGGTACATTACCTAGAAACTAAAAAGGTCACACGTGGAACCTAATTGACACCTCATAACCCCTATTACTGTTTACAAAAATGCAAATTTGTACTTTTCAGTTTCCTCTGAGTACCATAAATCTTCTCCAGCTTTGAATTATGCTTCCATTTGCTTACAATATTTACTCTTTAAAATGTTTAATTTACCTTTTTTAAAAGTGACATCATCTACACTAAAAATTATACATTATACAAATTATTCATAAAAGCTCTGTAATTATATTTCTGTGTAATATTACAGAGTAAGAAAAAATGAGCGCAGTATACAAATAGCGCAACGCTTCAGGGCCTTTAGGGCCACATGTACGAACACTCTGTTTCATGTGATTTCAGATAAAGGCAAATTTGGAAGTCCATGAGAACTTCATATGCTGAAAGACAAGCTGTAGTTTTTTTGCTCACACTGTTTAAAAGCCAAGCTGCTCTCTAGTGCATTCTACGTTGCCGTGTAGGAGCACGTTTGATTCTTCAGAGAGGTGCGCGGCCAGGCCCGCACACAGCGCGGCGTCTGCGGCCTGCAGAGAGGCCCGCGAGGCCTCGGTTTCCTCGAGCTTGACCAAGCAACGGTGCTGAGAAACTCCCTAATCACAACTGCAAAATTCACCTTAATTTTTCTCACGTATTTTCTTCGGTGTTTTTACATATCTTAGCTTATCAAGCTTTTAATATTTGTTACCTATATTAACTAAATCTGTTTCTCCCTTAGTGTTTTACATTAAATTAAAAGTTCACTGTAAAGCCACCATACACTGACAATATCTTTCCTTTTGTGAAAGGAAAAATTCCTTTTCCATTTGCCTCATCATCAATTTTTTTAGCATTAATATTGTTTCCTGCTGTTTAATCTGTTACTACTGAGACACATTACAAGCTTTTAAACTTTTAGAAAGCATCTAGTAATGGATATGCATCAGGGATATGGCATGTCTTTGTTTCCCTCATTTAGAATGCTGCTTTGAACTTATTTTGAAGCGGTCATTATTTTTTATATAATCCAAACCTCAGTTTTCCTTGTAGTCAAATGCTGCAGCTTTTTTCTTCCTTTCTGCCATCAGCCCAGCCAAGCAGTCTGTTGTTTGCGGGGTTTTCTTTTTTTCCTTTTTGAGTTCAAATTAAATTACTCATATTGTAATTCAATACCAGATTTTAAAATGGATTTTCTCTGTAAAAATAACTCTGAGCACCATTACAGATGCACTGACTAGTCTGTGGGACTTGCTGAGATATGACCTGCAGGAAGCTAAAAACAAATTTGTCTGTACTGAATACCAGGAGTGTTGTGCCTGCCGCTAGACAGAGAGGGAATGCAAGGAGCTTAAATTGCAAGGAGTTTAGAAGACATCAAGTTAAATACAATATGAATTTTTCCTGGGTCTGAAATTAATAGAAATGCAAACGAGTTGTTAATAATGAAAAAGAGAAACCGTTTCAATGCAGGGCATGCAACATATATTAATTTGCAAGTTTTTTAAAATAGTTTAGATAGTTTTTAGATCCTTACAGTGACCCCCTAAATAGGATTCTAGTGATATGTAAGACATAAAAAAATTACTTGTATCTGTTGTTTTTAAAAAGTTATTTTCTATTACCCTTAGGAGATTATACATCCAACACATCACGCTGTAGCTAATTCATTGTGTTCAAATGCAGTGTCTGATTTAACTGATATTGATCCCCTGAACATGCACCTGGGAAATAATAGAGGAAGATTTAAAATGGATTTTTAAGTTCTGGCTTACCCGACAGATTCCTGAAAACTTTTACCTCTACCATTTTAAAAGCAAGAGTGACTAAGTTTGTTATTTGTAATTATCAACAGATTTCTGGACACAATTGTACAAAATTCTGCATTTATATCCTCTGAGATGTTTTTCCTCAGCCAAGGGTTTGTATTGAGACTTTTCTAACAGCCCTTGTAAATCTGCCGAAGTGAAATGTTGTGCTTTGTACCGTATGTTTGCAAATAAATAGGCAGTATCGTGATTCTTGGTCAACTTTTTATCTTTCTTTAAAACCTCCTTCAGTGGTCAAGGTGAGATGTGCAATACTGTTGAGTTCATAGAGATTCTTGCTTGTCTATCTATTACTTGAGTGCCATATTTTGTTTGCTATTCTGAGATGATGAGTACATGCAGTAGGTGGCAAAAAAAATAGACTGCACCAGGAGGGAGAAAAAGGAAAGGATGAAGCTACATAATCCCTAAAGACATTTCAAGGTTTTTGCCTTGGGAAGAGTTCTTCTTCAAGGCTAAATAAGCCAATTACAGGACTATAAATCCTTCAAGATGGTGACAATTATCGACTCAGTTTCCAAACAGTAATCCTGAAGTAACTGTAGCCAAACTTACTTACTTTAGTTTGTAGCCCCCATAGGTCAACGCCAGTGGAACAGGCGTTGCAGCATCCTGGTGAGGGCGGCTCCGACGGGGCCGTCCCTGGAGAACCGCAAGAGCTCGGTGGTGACAGCCCGGTGAAGAAACACAGCACAAAACACAGCAGATACAAGGCAGCTAACAGGCAAAGTGTATGGAAAGCTGGATGTCAGAGAGGCTGAGATGGATGTATAAAATAAAAGAAAAATCTACCTTTTTTTTGTCTTTTTTTTTTTGACTGAGGATTGTAAAGGCCCTTGAAAATCCTCTGTTGCTGAATGAATTACAAACCTGTCAGTGTTTTATGACTATGAACTTTAATTCTACTTCTGTGTCTGTAACCAGGTGATTGAAATATGGACAAACACGTAATTTTCATGTTTAAGATATGAAATACAATGAGAAGCAACTTCCTTTTTTTTTTTTTTTTTTTGTTTTCTGGGGTGAAAGAATGATTTACTTGGCAGGAAGAACACAGGAAAAAAATCTATAATGAATGCTTTGAATTCTGTCGTATCTTTGTCGCTTCTGCTTTGCCTCGCAGTCCTTTTACTTTAGTGGAACAAATCATCAAATAATATTGTATTTTATTTTATTTAAAAGATGAAACAGAGTTTGAGAGGCCCTGCAAAGTCCTTCTAATCTATTCCCTGTTTTCCTTTTTGTCCTTTTGGATTTTTGGTGGATTTTTTGTGTTTTTTTTTTTTCTATTGTTTAGAGTCTGTTTTGGCTCCTGACCTATTCTCCTCCATCTTTCTCATTTTTATAGAATGTTGTTAATGAAGTGTGTACAATTTAGCTTGGGAAAAACATGTCACAGTGATTTTTCTTTATTTTTAAAGTGTGTTTGATTCCATCTAGCAGCTGCAGGCCCCCTTTTTCACAAAAGAATCTGATTACTGACTATGATTTAAATGAATTTTTCTTTATATGTGAAACCGTTTTTCCCAACTGTGAATCTGACAAGCACTTGTTTTTTCTGAGTATCAGTGTAATACTTAACTCGTCTAATGATTGTGTCTTTATAACTTTTTTATTTACTATTGTTAAATATGAACAGCACAGAGTAAAAGAAACTAATGAGGTCTTTGGTAACCAATTCTTATCAGAAATGTCTTGGGCAGAATGTGGTTTTCCAATTATCATCTGTTGTTCAGTAGCTGTATACATATGCTTTTTCATCCAGAAGTACTGATTTTATCTTTATTTTAAGAAAGATGAACTTACATTTGAATGCCTGAAACTTAAGCTATTCCTGCTTGGACTGCTTACATGACAACTGGCATTTTATCTTGAACATTTTTACATGTAAGTACCGTCACAGAAATATCAAGCTAGAATTTTAAAAGGAGAAACTCAAAGGTAGGAAAGGCAAGCGATTGGCATGCAGAGCTTTGGGCAATCTGGGAGCAGGATATTTGTTTTTTTAAAAGCCTCTGGGAACAGGAGAGGGGGTAGAATAGACCAGCTTCTCTTTCAGGAAATGATGGTTCCAAATTTGGAAGAAACTG
>NW_010589222.1:179413-293253 GCF_000705375.1 Tinamus guttatus | reverse complement strand
CAGCAGGAGACTTCTAGTGAGAGAGGGAGAAAAGATGAAACATAAGGACTTTACATCAAGCTTATGTATGTTTGTGTTTTCAAATAGGCTGTTTTCTTTAAATACACCTGTTCTACTGTAGCTATTATACTGAAAGCTATATCAGCATCATATTTTCTAGCACCTAGACACCCAAGTTTTATATTTTTGTTTCTTAATTTACATAAATATATGCCATTTATCTTGCAATGTTTTTAATGTAAGCAGATTGTATAAATATTAGTTCTGCCTTTTAAAAAGGAGCAGCTGAGGAGTTAGCAGATTGGGAAACTGCAGCACTGAGTCCTTTGAGACTTTTGAGCTAAGCAGTAAATATTTTGCTACCGTCACTCAGATTTCCTCCTATGCCCTCCTGTCTCTCCTGTTTGCATCCCAGAAATCAAGATCCTTTGGGACTTCTTTAGCTCAACAGTGATTGTGATTGAGGTTGTGTCTTGGAGGGTTTTCCCTAAAATACAGTAGTGAATGTGGCTGTGTAATAGTGGTGATCCCTAGAACAGTATTTCTGTGTTTATGGTGTGCTGCCATGCCTAGATGGAGCACAGTCAGGGATCTCTGAGCTTGGAACTATCCTGAGTTGTCAGGAAAAGGAGGACAACAATAATAGACTTGATTTAAGACTTAATGTACGTCAGACAGATTAAATGATATTATTTGTAAGTGATATTGTATTAAGGTGTATCCTCATCTTAAAAACAGTATATTATTCTTATCATCATTGAACATTTTAGATGTATTTACAGCTATCTAAAGTACATCAATATAAAGCTGATTGTAAACTGATATCTGTTTTTTGAAAACAATAACTCAAAAGCCCTCTATTTTTAGTGTTGTACTCTTAGTACCGTTTCCAGGAGTAACATCATGGAGTTCCTCAGTAGTTCAAGGTAATAGGGAGAAATAATTTGTACATTGAAAGCAAGTGTCAGCTGATTAGTTTTATAGAGAGGTGAGATGAGGCTGTTTTGAAACCCTGGAAAGTTGCATCCACTGTCTGAGATCTGTCATTCTGCCAGTTTCTTGGTTTGGAAAACTTCTCTTGGAAAAGAGAGGAATGTAGCCTGTACTCCATGTGAGGGACTGGGTTGTGTCTGGGTTAAATCAGCCTTAACCCAGGCTAATTGGCTAATTGCTATACAGTAATGGGCTGTTTGGAAATTATCAAGACAATTAGAAAATACTGTCTTTTCGTCATCAGTCTGCCTATATCCTCTGCTTTTCTGAGGAGTCTTTGCAACTCAATAAATGACCTTTGGAATTTGTGCTCAGCAAAAGTAAAGCCAAGCAGCAGTTTCCACGTGCCAGACTCGCAGGGCGTGCGCAGAGTGAGCAATACCCACCATCGCCCTGGGGATATTTATAAAAGGAAAATGCTTTGCTCTAACTTTGTAACTTGCATTCCAAAATTACTCTTAAGAGGTCAGCGGGGTGTGTGTGCGTGTGGTGCAAATGTGGAAATGGAAGACTAATAAATGCAGTGGGCTCTTGAGATTATAAAATGCGCTTGAATTTGTTCATATTTAAGGGATAAATATTGCTATAATGTAGCTTTGTATTTACTCAGTAAGAGCCAAGCTCCTCCAAAAGTTATCACATAGCACCATCTCCTGAGCAAAGCATATACTGGCAACTGTAAGTATAATTTGGATTCCTGAGCTTTAATTAATGGTCTAACTTTCACACTGACATCATAAAAAGTTAATATTTAATATGTGGCTTTTTCAGTCCTGGAATAAGAGCAAACCTCTGTCAGACTTTTTCATGAAGCAAAGGACCCGGATGGTTGGGAAAGGGTCTATATAGAATGGGTTCATGTCTTCTCTGACTGAAAAATTCATTTAAAGTGCATAATCTAAGTAAATGTACAGTGGCAAAATCTTATGTAGGAAATGAGGTTTATGGTCTTGCTCTTGACAGCAAGATCAATATGCAAGTAAATACCTCATGCGGCTGCAAACACATAATACATCTGGAAACAATATGCACAGGAAATTATAAAGTTCAGAAGACAGGTATATTTGCAGAAGAGAAAAGACATCGTTGATTTTCAAGACCAAAATTTTACTGATGCATTATTCTAATAACCCAGGTACATGCATTATATATAGTAATGTGCAGTGTTATCCTAATGTTATTCTGATAATGCTATCAGTTATATTCTTTAGTCTCATAGATCTTCTGAAAAGAGAATTTTTCAGTTTTAAAGGATGACAGGCAAATTTGGAGTTCTGTGGATATTTGTGACTTTTACTAGTTTTGGTAATTAACTGAAATTATTCAAGGAAAGAGAGAGTGTCCTGCTTCCAGAAGATTGCTAAGTTTATGGAACAGAAGATAGAGCAATAATCTGGTAGTAAAACATTATAATAATTCAAGTTCAGTCCAAGAATTTGTAACTGTCAAAATGTACTGAGAATTTGGGCTATAACTTACTGTATTTTCAACACAATCTTTCTATTGTGGGACGTGGAGCTGCTGGAAAGAGTCCAGCGCAGGGCTACAAGGATGATCAGGGGCCTGGAACATCTGCCCTATGAGGAGAGGCTGAGGGAGCTGGGCCTGTTCAGCCTGGAGAGGAGAAGGCTGAGAGGGGACCTGAGCCCCCTCAAGGGAGACAGTGAGGAGGATGGGGCTGGCCTCTTTTCACTGGTGGCCACCGGCAGAACTAGAGGAAACGGCCGGAAACTGAAACACCACAAGTTCCACAGGAACTTAAGGAAATTTTTTTTAATAGTGAGGGTGCCAGAGCACTGGAACAGGCTGCCCAGAGAGGTTGTGGAGTCTCCTTCTCTGGAGATCTTCCAAACCCGCTTGGACGCAGTCCTGTGCCACGTGCTCTAGGTGACCCTGTGTGTGCAGGGGGTTGGACTGGATGATCTCTAGAGGTCCCTTCCAACCTTAAGCATTCTATGATTCTATTCTATGATTCTATGATTATTGGAGAGTTCTCTGAAAGTAAATTTGATTAAAACATATTTATTTTCGTGACAAAAAGGAGGAAGGGACTTGGAAGGGTCTTGCATCAGACTTCCTGCTTTGGCACACAGAGCTCACATAGAGCTTTTCTATTGCTAAGAAACAATCACAATTTCTTGGCCTATATTTAGCTGCCCAATGTATCAGATCATTCCAGGGCAGCTTTTCTTATTTGTCTTGTTCAAGTAATAACCAGAGGATATTTTTTCTTTTTAGTCTTGCATGGCTGGCTTGTGAAAATCTAGGTAACGTGAACTCAAGTGCTATCTCCTTTGTGCACTCTGTAAACATGGTTACGTGTGTGTGAGAAAACAGTGATGTTAGCTCTATTTGCCTTTGTAGAATTGCCATGGATTAAAAAAAAAAAAAAAAAAAAAGGAAAGAGAGTAAGTCTCAGAAAGGTGGGTATGGGGACTAGAAGGTGCAGCACTGTTAAGGAGCCTGTGTGTGAGTGACACAGTAGAGTGTCTTAAAAATAGGGACTGTTTTTATGCAGCATTTCCCTGTCATCTCCCTTTGGCAAGGGATGAGGCCAGCAGAGATCTTCAGGATAAAGTGAATATAGTTTTCCTGTGGAAAAATGTGGACCTTAATCTTTGTGAGAAGAAATGGAATTGAAAGTATATATGATAGAATTCCCTCTTTCTGTGTAAGAGGAGATAGAAAACAAAAGGTGAAGCTCAAGTATCAACTGTAGGTGCTCCAAGCGTGTAAGCTCTTAGAAGTCCTCCAAGGAAGCAGTGACTGGTGTAAAAGCTGAGTTTAATCTCTTTAGGAATAACTAGTGAAATAAATGTTTCCCTCTTTTAGCATCATCCACGGAATGAACCTGGGGTCAGGTGGAAAGAAAAAAAATCATGCTATGATGTTTGTGTTAAAGGAGTTATTAATCCAACCAACGCAGTGCTGTAGAAAGGCTGGTTTTGTTCCTTCCTTAGCCAAGAAGGAAGGAACAAGGGCAGGTGGCAGAATGAGCCTAGATGCCTGGGTAGCTCTGGTGGGCTGTGGATTTCTATGGAGCTTTGATCACACCTACTGCTTGCTGGCCAAAAGGAGGAACAACCTAGGGACGAATCTGGGAGTGGAAGGGTTTGCGCCGAAATCATTTCTATAAGATATTTTTTATATGGCATCAGGGAAGTCATTTATTTTGTTTGTGCCTTTGGTAAATACAGTTTTGGGTTTTTATTTTATTTTGACATAAGCAAACCTCATGACAGAGCATCTGTAGATACATATAGAAAGTGTGTGGAAGATGTATCGGAAGTGTAATTTTCTTATAATGAAATTTAATGTTTTTAAGACTTTATTAAATTATGCAAATGATAGAAAACTCTCATTCCTAGTTTACTGATAAAACTTTTAATGAAATTATATTTTAAATTAAGTTTTATAGATTTTTTAAATGAGGTATTATAAATACAAAGCGCACTTGCCATTAAAAGTGGGTATTTTGTAATGCAAACGGGAGGACAGGATACAAGGCAGGGGAATTCTGTCATCTCTGCAGTCCTAACCTTTGCAAACCATACAGCTCTTAAAGGCAGGTCCTGCCTATTTACATTAAGATACTCATCCACAGGCTGTGTTCTTCACATCCACTCTTCTCTACACCCAGGTCTTTATTTTCACTCGTAACTGTGCATTAAGTGCCAGATACACCTTTCTGTTCTGTAAATCACACTCTCCTAGGTAAGGACACTTGTTGCTCTCTCTCACTTGAGATTTTCTGTTCTTTTGCCTCCACAAAAACATCTAATTCAGTGCAAAGGCTCCATGGGAAAGACACATTCGTATTGTCCCTGTCCCTCTTGCCCATCTTTCGATGTTGTCTGTGCATTTTTGCTTAATTTTTGTCGTGGGGCTTTATAAATGGATATTAGTACACTATCGGTGCTCTCCATATAATAAATGAGGTCACCCTGGTTACTGGAAGAGTGACGTGTTCTTATAGAAGAACTCCAGAAAAGCACAGTTTAGAGGCTGAAGGATAAGGAGTGGCACCCTGTATTTATTCATACAAAAGAAGACCCGGGGTGTTGCATGAGGCACACTGAGATAGTAAGAAATCTGTGCATTGGTCCTGAAACTCAAATTTTAATGAGCGTAATTCTAGGCTGCTAAACTACTGTTTTTCTTAGGTTTAAGATTATAACCTGAAAAGAAACTATTTCAAAGAAGAAAGTTATTGTACTTACAGGCCTCTGCAGGCAGACAGCCCGGTTGCTGGGGAGCTGGGATACAGGAGCATATTTCATGGAAAGGGGATCCCAACATGACAGTGTTGCTAGTTATTTTTTGTCTTGGAGAAAGAGGAGAGATGAGCTTGCCTAACGATTTCAGTATGGAAAGGTAATGTTTAGTTTATGTGGACTGGAAGCAATGAGAAGACTAAGACAGGATCTTTGGTGATCTTAGCATGAGATACTTCTGTGCCTCTGTGAAAAGTTATAAAATAAAATTCACAGAGTTGTTAAAACAATCTAGATTTTCTTAGCAGAGAAAGTAAAGTTTATTTGAATGTGACATGCCATATATAAACATAATTCTAGTTGCTTTTTAAATTTAAAAATGATTTTTTTCTTTTTATAAATACACTCATGAGATTTCCTCTGAAGGTGTTTGATACAATTGACAGTATATATATATATAATTAAAAATAGCATATTGCTGAATTCAGAAAATACAATATTCTATCAGGAATATTCATGAAACTTTCAAGGAATTTTCATGTGTCTGTCCTGAATTTTCTTTTACTGACATAACAATGACATACCGAAGGCTAAAGTAGACAATGATAAAATAGTGTGCTTTACAGCATACAGAATATCTTACATACATTCTTTTCCTAAAATACAGTTTCAGCATTTGAAATTATTAAAAATGAAATTAAAGCAAAACATGTTAAAACCTTCATAAAAATTGGCACACAGAAAGAAAGATCATGCATGTAGAATATTATTTAAGGATTTACTAGTGATTCTTTTCTTGCTTATTCATTTGTAGCATTCTCATAATTTCAAATAAACTATAGACATGCGTGTAGTATTGGCATACACTGCTACACAGTGCACGTGTTCTTTGCTTACCATATTTTCTACTGTACATGAGGGAAAGCTGGTAATCTTCAGCTGAGGTCCAAGACTGTCATATCAATATGATATAAAATTTTCATTTTGTTAAGTTATACTCAAGGAATGTAATTATATGAATGTCCTAAAATTTTAATGTGCAGTGATGATTCTAAGAACAGACAAGCTGGTTGAACATGTACTGACAGATGGTTAGTGGGCAAAGATGAATCCACGAATAACCTGACACTGTGATCAGCATTAAAATATCACATTTCAATGCACTGTGAAAATGACTGCAAATAATATTAGCATTGTCTTCTGAAAGAAGGAGATTTCTTTCAGTTGGCACACACTTACTAACATAAACATACCTTAACCCTACTATTTTTTAACTTGTAGAATTCAGTTGAGTATATTGCTAAAAATGGATATTCTGTCATAGCACTAACAATGTTGGAAGTTGAAGAGCAACCAAATTCTGTGCTTCTCAGATTTAATTTATTGCACAATAATTTGAAAGTCAACTGGGTGTTCCCATTTCTGAATATGGAAGTGAAGTTACTTCTGCAGCAAATATGCTGTTGTCAATATTTATTGACCAAGATTTTTCTTCTGTGCAGATCTCTGTTGGAGGTGCTTCTCTCTTGCCCATTTTCATTTACTTCAAATATAAAATCTCTTTTTACAAACATTAGTGTTACTTTTGACATAGAAAAGAGCATATGAAATCTTACACACACATATCATTTTCCTACTACATTTTATAAATAACAGAAGAATTTTTGTAACAAACTTGAACCATTCAAACGTTATTGAATATCTATATTTTAGACATATTAAAATAATAATTCGCTTATGCAACATTCTCTGATTTTCACAATGCAGGAAGACTCCAGTTTTGTGCTCTGATAGCAAGAGGCTCAGAGATAAGTAGAGATGAGTATTCTCTCTACCAGCGAGCTGCTCAGATGTGTGTGGTTCACACTGCCTTCTGTGGATGTTTTTTATCTCCAACTCAGCCTTCGAGGAGACGTAATCAAGCATTAGTTTGACCTTGCATATAGTCATTATGGCAACTTTACTACCACAACACAGGCACCAGCCCTGCCGATATTAACAGGAACTTCCTAGGAAAAAAAAGGAAGAAAACGTTTTTAGTAGACTTGCATGGATAAGACTAGAAGAAATTACTTGCAGATGAAAAGGAAAGCAATGTGTTGATCCAAGCTACTGTACTGATAGTGCAAATACACACTGAACCAGACCTCTGCAAATAGAATTTTTGTTTTCTGGAAAAAAGACTTTTGCAGCTATTGAGAATTACAGGAACGTAGGCTAGTGCTGTTGCTCTTAGCGGTGTTATAAAAGAATTTCATATCTTGTATTCCAGAAACAGGGACTGTGCAGCTACAAAAGGATCTTGAGTTTTCTTTTGATCTTAGTGGTGATGACCTCGGCTCCAAACCAAGCGCTTCCAGCAGATGGCATTACTAAATGTGTGAACATCATTTCATGAGAGAATAGAGAAAAATGATGGGTTTTTTTCATTCAAACTAATTTAAAAAACCTATTTAAGTTATTGTGCAGTGTTACAGGTGATGGACTGCACCAGCTGCCCGTTTTATGCCTTCGTTGCTCAGTTTCCTCGAAGCCTGCCGCGGTTTCTGAAGAGCTGGATGTTGGGCTTGGAGGAGACACGGGCACTTTGCAGCCCCGAGCTCTGGGGTCCCTCACTCAGCCCTTCCCTCCTGTCACTGCACGAAGCCTCTGGCCCCTCATTTGCACATCAGAGCTGCCTGCAGAAGCCTCAAAATGTGACTCCTCCATTACAAACTGATGTGTGCAATTTGATATACTTACCCCTACATAGTCTCCCATCTTTAGTCTGAAAACCTTCTTACAGTTATTAAGTAGGACAGGCAATTTTTATAAATTGGGAACTATGGTGTTACCACATTCCAATATAACGTGTTTGTTTTGGTTCTTTTGGTTTTTTACACACACACGCACGCACGCACACACAAATACTTTTGTTTCCAACATAATTATAATTGCTCTGCCCACTGTTCAGCTAGATTTCTTCTTTTATGTAATTACCTCTGTCCACTCATTATTTTGAGCATCATAGGACTCCACGGTATCCAGGTACGTGTGGCCATCATACCCTCCGACCGCGTATAGGCGGTCCCCCAGAGGGCAAATGCCCACTGCATCACGAGGTACACTTAAGGGTGCCACTGTTGTCCAGGCGTCTGTTTTGGGGTCGTATCTAAAAATAGATAAAACATTATCTAATGTTTTATGATCAAAATGTAAAAAAATTATGTGGAAAGTAGAAACACATTCTAACATTTCAAAATTAAGTAACTTATATTTCTTCTTTTCTGCTGTATTGTAGTTCTGCTTATGCCATGAACTAGTACAGATTAAATATTTTATGTAGCCACTAGAGGGATCTTCAAGCACATTTAAAATGTCCACATTTTGCTTTATGTTTATAGTCTTTGAGTTCTTTCTATCAGATTGTGCGATTGGTACATTTTTGAACATAAATCAAGACTGAGGGAATGATAGTGTGATAGCACTTGAATCTGCAAAGTTAAAGTAAATTCCAGTTTACTCCTTTTTTTCCATAAAGAGACTTTAATTTCTCTTCTGGCCAGAACCAAGGTTTTAAGTCAATTTCACTGCAAAATAACCTAAAGTATCTCATATAGTTGATAAAAGTTTTAAGACAAAATGTGTGGCAAAATGTGTGTTGATTTTACTCCCCTACCATGTGATCAGCCAATTTCCGATATAAATTCCAATGAATTCCACTGCAGTCCTATCTTTACAGCATCTAGCTGCAAGAGCAACTTAGCCACTGTGTTATTCCCAAGCAGGATTTGAATGCTCACCCAGTTTTCCTTTCCTGTGCCCCAAAGTGTGTAAGAGTAGCCCTTGTACCAATATCCATTGGTAAGAAAATACTCAAGTACTCTTTAATTCAGGATTTAGTTTTAAAATGGTGCAAAGTGTTAAAATGACATTTTAAAATGGTCAGATCCTGAGGCTGTCCTGTAAAGGTCTGAAAGATGTCCAGTAACCTGCCAGCTCAAGTGTTGATGGCAACATGAAAAGTGCATTTAGTGTGCCTTTCTAGAAATGGAGTATGCTCCAAACTTGTAGTTTTCACTTCTTTTGCAGAACTCAATTTAAACTCTGTAAATAAATTATCCTATATTTCTTGGAATGTAAAACAAACAAACAAACAAACAAGACACCCCCCATACCCCTTACCTTTCGACACAGTCGGAAAGTCGAGAACAGTGGTTGGAGGCAGGCGCGTCGTGACCTCCCACAGCGTATAAAAACCCGTTGTAGGTTGCAACGCCAACACCCCCTCTTCTCTTGGACATTGAAGCACAAATGCTCCACTTGTTTGTGTGCGGGTCGAAGCACTCCATGGATTTTAAGCAGGAGCTCCCGTCTCGTCCACCAACTGCATACAGCCTGGAATAGTTGCCCATGGGAAAGCAAACAGAATTTCAGTCTTTAGACTCTGTTTTTAATTATATTTTAATCTGATATTTTCTTTTAAAATTGCCATTAATAATTAATTCCCCTTATGAACCATGGAGCTTTTTTTTTCCATGAATTTTACAAAACCTGAATTCATGTTGTATTCCAAGCTATCTCGATGTCACTAGAGTGATATGTAATACAGCATGCAATAGCAGAACTATCATAGACATTCAGTGTGTCAATTTTTCATATGCCTTTCAGATCCTCGCTGTTACTTACTGCTAAGAAATTGAATTTACCTGGTGCAACTAATTACATAGCTTGGGAACAACTCATCTTTTGCAGAGTAAGAAATGGAAAACAGAGCAGAAAGAATGGTCTTGGGAGATGCCTGATTTTCTTAGAGTTTTCTGATCCCTCTGATATATAATTTGACAAGAAAATTCTATACCAGTAAGAGAGTAATGCAAGATTTCTAGCCCTGTCTTTTAATGGTTGTGGATTGGAGATAGACTTGAACTCTGCAGTTTGTTGCTTAGCCCATGCAGAGCATGAGGATTTGTTTTGTTTTCTTTTCTCATCATGCTCTTAGCTACAGTCTACTTGTTTACACAGCTTTCAGGGAGAGAGGAAATAGCTGAATATGTGAAGAGATCGGTTGGTGTTTTTTCTTTTCCACAACGTATCTAGAAACATGACAGTCATCTAAAAAAAAAAATCTTTTTCCATCCTCCAAAGAAAAGAACAAATACAGCCTTATTGACAGATGTTTTCATGAGACATTTAATTGTTCAAAGAGTTTTGCTTTTATTAAAATTCAAAGTATTTTCCGGTGGTGTGGAATAACTAGCAATTTTAATTTCAACAGTGCTACTATAAAAAACATGGTGTGACTTAAGGAAATGGGAAAAGTTGAAGCATTCACCTAGGGTACCCAGAGCCATAATACTACATGAAGGACATTAGTTCTCATCTTCCCTCATTGCACTAGGGCTTGCATCACATAACTAACAGAAGTGACTTCAGTCAGGTTGGAGACACCCTGGATCAGGCTGAGAACAGAGCGAGGATCAGGCTGGATTTCCTCTTTGACCAAGCCATTTTCTGCATCTAACTGGAAGGCACCAGCAGGACGCTCCCGTGAAGGTTGTGCTGAGAACATTTCCTCCGAGATACAGAGCAGAGTTGAACACACAGCTCTCCTTTCCCCTAACTTCAAACTTACTGATCAGGATCATGTGATGCTTGACTGCAGTATTCTCATTCCTCCATGAGGAATTTCTGAATCTGCAAGTATCTGTTTGTTGATGTTTTCATTACTGCACCATATCCTCCTCTTTTGTAACTCCCTGGCATTTAAGAAGTGCACGGGGAAGCCTGTGATACGGTTTCAGGCCAGATGCAGCCCTCTGCCTACAGCCATCTGTATCCTTCTCAGCTCCTACAAATTGTCACTGCCAAGAGGCTTCTGCAGAGTTAGATAAGGAGGCAGCTTGGCTCAGGCCGTGACTCCTGCTAATAACCTGTGTCATTTTACCAGGCTCTTGTATTCTCTGGACTAGAAGTTCTTGCTGAACAAGGGGAACAGAATTTCATTAAGCATTAATTTATGACTTTCTTTTCTTCGTGCTGAAATGGGAACATGAAATAAGGTGTAACGCACCTCATTTTACAGGTACGACACAGATTGCGCATTAGACTTGTACATCTTTCTGTTCCCATGAAATGACGTTGGGTGGCTTCAGTAAATTTTTAAAATCTCGTCTAGAGAACAACTCACAGTATACAATGACCACATGATCTCAGTTTATTCAAGAGCTAGATGAGGGGTAGAATAAAACTTGGAGAAGCCTGTTTATTCCATGCCTGGTTACTAAATTTCCCTTCCTTTGATTGAACATACAATATATATCTTCTGACTTTAAAAAAATATTTTTGACTGTGAACTTGTCAAGGTTGTAGATGCATGCAGAGAGTATAAAATGACAGAAGAATCACTTTATTTTTGTAGAAGTTATTTCAAATTGTGTTTCCTCAGGCATATAAGTATGCGAAGTAAATTTAGAGCACTGGTTAAAAAGAAGTTGATGAAAATCCCCATGAGCTATATTTCTTGTAAAATTCTGATATGCATGTTAGAATATTTCTGACTTGCTAAAACTTTGGAGAGATGAAATATGTTTAAAATATGGTGGCAAATTTGAAACAATTTACTGCACTCCTGCAGTAAAAGCTTTCTTTTTCTTCTTTTTGCATATGGCAACTTCTGTTTGTTTTCTTGAGATGGTTAGTAACTCTATGATTGAAAAGAATATTTTAAGAAGTGTATTGCTACCTAAGCAAACACAAGAACACAAGGAAGCAAATGAAAAGCAAGAGAGTTTTTATCTTTCCACATACTTGCTATTTAATGCTGCAACCCCTACAGTGCTTCTTGGAGTTGACATGCTAGCAACGTAATTCCACTGCCGTGCTTGGGGATCCCATCTTTCTACTGTATTAAGATAACTCCATCCGTCATGACCACCAACCGCGTACATTGGTCCTTCAAGCATTGCTACTCCTTAAAAGACAGAATTACAAATTACAGCATCTAATAATTTCCATGACTGATAAAGTATTAACTTCATGTTTTAATTCCCTCTGCACAGATAAGCAATTTCAGCTGGTATTAAAGTATCTAATAGCTGCCTTGTCATTGAGCAGAATAAACAGGCATACACAAAATACTTCATAAACAATATTTTTCTGACTAAGAATTATCTTTTGCCAAAAGATAGAGGAAAGCTGCTTTATTCCTGATGTTCTCATTTGGGGTTTTTATCTATCTCGCTTCTACTGACTGTTCTGAATCAAATTTAAGCCCATACGTGTGAATCAATGCAATTCTTTTTTAAAAAAAAGGCAAAGTTTGAGGAAGGCGATGAAAATATTTGTCCAAAGTAATTTCCTAATCCTGTGCTCTGATCTAGCTGAATCTCTGTAGCCACTCCAGCATGAAGCTTAAGATGAGTGGGTTGCTGTCCTTATTTGTAAAAGAGCCATAACATTTTAATAACTGTAAGCGGAGCACACTAGGGTAAGAGCTGACTTGTATCTGTTCCTGTGCCTCCTGTTTTGTGAGCCCTGGTGCCTACTTGCTTTGTCCATAAAGCAAAATGTTTGAATCTGGCTGCTTAAAAGTTTTCTAAATCCAGCCTCTCAGGTGTAAATAGCCAGATTTTTCCAGAAGTGCTAATTCCCCTTCAAACTCACAGTGAACCTAGTAGGAACTGTAGGTGTAAGGCAGTTGTGCAAATCAGGTTGATGCACAGAAGCCAGTCTGGGGCCTTCAAATTGTGAGGTGCTTTTTGGGTAGAATTCTAACTTTGCAACCGGTAGTCTTACAGACTTAGATACAAATTATATATTTTTTAATTCTTTTCTTTTACTGCTTCTGCATTGTTTTTGGGAATTTGACAGACTATAAGGTAAAAACTCTACACTGTTCTTTTTAAATAAGACAAAGTAGTGCAAAAGGTAATAGGCCACAAACTAAGGTTCCATGTCCTTTGAGCTTGAAAATGATTTCATTTAATAGCTATTTCTATAAGCATAAAAAAGTCAGCATTTTTCATAACAATTATACTGTATAAATCATTCAGATATTGTTTTAATACCCCTTACATGGTTCCCAAATTTAAACCTTTCCTCCTTTTTTATACTTCCAATTAGAAACTCTCAATTGCATATTATTCATCCACCATGAATAATATTGGTTATAGGGCAGATTATAGAGCCATAGACAAGAAGTTATAGCAGAACTCTGTAAAACTACTTGTAATTACATCATTAAATCTAGTGAAGATGTATTTATTCCCTTATAGCAATCTTCAGTGTCAGTTATTTTATGAACTGATTGTCAGATATGTATCAAAAAAAATCTTTTTCAAAAATCAAGCTGTTGACCAAGCTCTTCTTGTCTTGCAAACATATCTCTTTACCAGCAAATATGATTTAGAGTGGATTATTTTCTCTGTTGCTTGTATTTTGCACCTCTCTAACAGCAAAATAAGCTCTGGAAAGCTGTACTAGTTATGTGTTTATTAATAAATGCTAACTTTCTCTTGGAAAATATTTCTACAGGTACTGTTGTATGGTTTTAAATGCTTTAAGAATGTAATGTCAGCATTTATCTTATGCTTTAAGAAATTAATGTCAGGGTTTGTGTCCATCAAAATGAACCTGTACATGATACAAAGTATTTTCAAAGGTGGAAGTACCTCTTACCTAGGCCGTGTCTGTGCGTTGACATAGGCGGCATTATAGTCCAAACTTTGGTGATAGGGTTGAAACATTCAACAATATTAGAAGTTTTCAGACCATCTCTGCCTCCCACAATATAGAGTTTGTTATCAATTACTGCAACTCCAAACTGTAGTCGTCTACCGTTCATCGTGCCAATTTGTACCCAACTATTAGTCCTAAGGTCGTATTTCTCAATAGTAGTGGTGCCTGTTAAAATACAATTATTATCAAAGCTTAAACAAAATGAGGTAGCTGTGAACTGAGCCGTGTTTAGCAGTCAGTCAGTTTGCCCATTACTAAATGGGCATTACTAAACTCTGCAAGGAAATTCTGTATATAGGCTTTTATTGCTGCTTGTTGAGAAGTTCAGTTATGAAGTGACTCTAATGAGAAAGCTGCAGTAATTTCATGTATATATGATTGCCAAACACATGAGAATAAGCTGATAGCAAGAATATGCATATTTAGATGGCAACACATTTTTTAAATTAAATCTTTTCTTTCTCTCTTTCTCTCTTTCTTTATGAATACAGTTCATCACAGTTATGTATTTAACCATGCTTGTGCTTAAACCATTAGCACTATAAAAAATTAAACAGGTAGCAATATATCTGCCTATCTTAGGACCTGGGCTGCATAATCATGGATGCTTTGGATGTTTTCCTTTATACGCTGGAGACAGGGAGAAGGCTGAGTTGGATGCATGTGTAGGCTTGCTTCCCACAGGCAGCCTCCCCGAGGTTTATCTATGCAGAGCCCTTGCAATAGCTCTTTTCCTACTGCAGTATATAAGTATATAAGCTGTACTTTCAATTTTTTTCATGTCTCTGAGCTTTTAGTAGTGTTTTTGTATAACTATCCATATGGTTCCTGCCGTAACTCCCTGCCATTCAAAACCAGTGTTTTTCTAGGCATGGGCTCCTGTCGCTCAGCAGCAGCAATTGCTCCTGCGAGAGGTGCCTGAGCCCCGTGGGGAGGTGGCTGGAGGCAACCCCGAGGCAGGAGACAACGGCCCCGACGCGTCCAGTGCACCCTGTAGCGCGGCTTCCGCTCGCGTGAAGGCACCCAGGGGAGAACAACAGAGCTCGTTCCCTGCCTGCTCCTGAACTGGGATTCAAGAATAGAGAAGTAGCTTTTTGAGTGATGCAAAAGGCAGTTAGTGAGTAAAGAATCGTCCACAGCAGCAAAACACGCATGGAGTGAAACAGAAAAGAAAGGTAGCGTTTGCTCTGGAGACATTTTCCCAAGAAATAGATAAATTGCTATACTTCATACTCTTAGTGAAATAAGGACTTATGATTCCTTATTTTTGGTTTCTGATCCACATGCCTTTCTAAACGCATTGACTGGGAACAAGAATACTTGATTCACCAACAGAACAAGGAAGAAATTCTACTTTTTCTTCCCTTTCTTGTCATCTTTTATTCTGAGCAGCTGGGTTTCTTTTGCTGTTCTTTCTACGTGGTTAATCTGTTTGTTATTCTTTGCTTTGATTCCTCTCATTTATTTTATGCTAGCGTATGAGTTTTTCAAAATTCTCAGCTTCAAAAGAATTATCTCATGCACTAACTGAAGAATAGGAAAAATACGTTAAGCCATATAGTGTGCTCATACCCTGTAGGCTCTAATTTTACAGGGGCTTGGAAGTAGGTTTTTAAAGTTAATGTGCTTTAGGGACATGCACATTTTTCAAAACACTACAGCAGAAGTGGTTCTTTGATCTTCGTTTGATCATTCTAACTGGAGATTTGACTTCATGTACCACCTGAGATAAGCCCAAAACCCAGCCTGAGAACTTGAGTTTTCTTTATCAGGTGAGCCCTGTAAAGCACAGGATTGCCAGCGGTGGTAGTTACTCCCTTCACAGGTCTGTTCTTCACAGCCTCATGGTTTCTTAGGCCTTATCTTCCAGCCCAGCACAGGCCCAAGGTTGAGTCAGAGATGTAGCAGGATGAGTCAGAGATGCAGCGGGACAGCAGGAAGCAGAGGAAGTGCTGTTCTTCTTAACCATCAAAAGGCAAAAGTTCAAACAATTGGCTTTTTTCCAAAGTAATAAGTAAAAGAGGCACCAAGAGGAAGCCCAGATGCTCACTGAAAGAGGCCTTTCTCTGTATAACCTTTACTAAGAAAATAAACTGGAAATTTTATTATTATTTTTATAATACTTATAGTAAACTATTTGTTCTTGGCCATTTTATATAATTTATGAAAAATTAATTTTGCTAATGAAACTACAGTAATTGCTACAGATGAATTTGTGGAACTGCCCTGGGGATGAGACTGTGTTTTCCCTTCATATTGTTGTGGTGGTGAATGTCTGTTTTGCATTTGATTTGATTACTTAGGCAAAGAAAGGTAGCAGTTTCTCCTATTGCAAACATCAGCAACATTTTGCAAAACATGAAATGGATTAACTTCTTGGTGATTTTATGAAGAGTGAACTCATAGAGCTAAGGTGTAGTACAGTTCGACAAGTCACCAGACTTTAAAATATTTAGTTATTTGTATTGCACTAGGCTGTGGAATTGAGCTTAACATAGAAAATAGGCTAACATCTTGCTTGCTGAATAGAATAGTGTAATTAGTAAAGTTGTTGTTTGGGTGTCTGTTTCTCTTTTTATAGGCTTATAAATTGTAAAAATGCTATCAAAAATATGTTCATAGTAAATTACTACAGAATCCAAAATATTGAAAAGTGCTTTGGGGCATTTCACTTATTTTGTTGGTCTGCATGTTGTGAAAATCAAATCATAAAAATTACTATGCTTTTATAACTTTCAACTACATGTCATGTAAGATCTTTCCAATTAAACATTATGTGAAGGATTGAGAAGCTTTAGCTAAGACTTTTTAAAGTTTATTAATGCTTTTTTTTGGTTTTATTTCCTTCTTCAAAAATGTTTCTGCCTTTTAGCGCTTGCAAAAATGGGGCACGGGATTCTGGAATCGTGTGATTGTAGAAGTGAAAGTGTCTTTAGATATTTCAAGTGTTTTTTTTTTTTCCTTCTGATTTGTACAGTTGAACTGAACAGGTTTCTGTAACACAATCAACTTTCCAGACTCACCTTTAGTGGCATCCATACCTCCTACAGCATAAAGTGCCCCCACTGTTGATTTTCTGGGCTTAGTTCGAGGACTCTGCATCATGGAGCGTCTCTCTGGTAGGAGGTGGTACTTCATAGCCTCCATAAGAAGCTTCTGACATTCTAGGTCATCTGCAAACATTGGACTGTTTTCCAGGTCAGCTAGTAACTAAAAAATGAGAAATATCTTATTGATTTTTACATCTTTAAAATTTTTTAAATGCACTCTAGTAAATAAGGCATTTGTAGCTCCAAACATTTATTTTCAGTTCACTTCCTTAGTTTTTCTCTAGGTTTTATTTTAGTGCAAGTGAAACAACATAAAGGTAAGAAAAAAAGTCTTTAAAAATTATCTCTTCACTTTATCTCTTTTTCTGAAAAGAGATAGTATTGCTCTTTTTGAAATTGAATGCAAATCTCCCTTTGACATAAAAAGAAATAATACCTGATACTGGACATCTCTACTAATACCAGAATATAAAGCACGTGTTTAAAATGAAATGTGTCCAACATTTTTATACTTAACCCATAGTTATAAATGTGATGCTTCATTCATAGTACCCTAGTACAATGTTGCTCTTAGCATAAGCTTTTCAGATGAGATACACAGATCTTGTATGACACGGATATGACAATATAAAACTACTGTAAAATCGTATAACTGTCTCTGGAAAGATCTGTATCTGATGATGTATTAAAGGATATGTGATGCCAATAGTCAAAACAGGAATAATCTAGGTAATGTTGTTCTTGTCTACTTACATTGTGCCTCATACATCCTGAATTTCATGTATAATAAGCATATTTATTAGTTTACAATATGATTTTTTAAAAGCTCCCAACCAGAACATTTGTAAAGAGATATATTCTCTATTTATAGAGAATAGAGTTCTCTGTATATAGAATTCTGTATGTATAGGGTGCTTGAGGCAGTGCAGCAGTTCCCTGTTAGCCCTTCCCCTTCATACCTGGGGTGGAAGCAGAGGCAGTCGAATGTAAGAGAGTAGCATGCCCAGGTCTCGCTGCCTGTTTTGCAGGTCGTGCCTCACCCACATCATCAGCGCCTGGAAAATGGCTTCTTCATCAGGAACGTTGATGTCATCACTAGACAGGAGCTTTGCGATTTCATTAGCAGGAAGTAAAAGAAATTCCTGGTTTTTTATTACTTCTGTGAAGTGTTCCTAGAAAGAAAAAGGTTTCAATACACTTATGATTTTCACACCTTGAAATATCATTTTCTTAGACAACATGGGCCTTTCTGCAGTTCTGTTCCATTCAAGAGGACAGAGAACAGTCATACCTATTCTAACGATTACTGTATATAATCCAACTGCCTTCTTTCATTTGTTCAAGCATAAACCTGAAAGGCTTAGTTTGTAAAGAAAAACTATTAAAGGAGAAAAAACATATTAGTGGAAAATACAAATGAGTTTCACATGGCATATCATGCAGAGCATTTCTGAGATTGTCCATCAACCTTTCTTATCTGGCGTACAGAGACAGTGTAGAGTTAGGCACCAGAAGTAGTTCACTCTTCTTCAAAAATAGTCCATGTTTTTTAATGGAAGAATTCCTTTTATTTAAACTCTTACTCATTGATGCCAAGGACTTGCATCATCAGAGAATGTCTGCAGTGCAGAGTGGGCCCATACGTGTTTCCTGGGAAACGGGTAGGAGCTGTTTGCCTGGCTGAACATACGGAACGTCGGGCTTCTGCTTAGTGCCAGATTTTGATATCTGAAGCAGCAGCAGAGTGGCTTTACTCCTAGACTCTCCTTCCAAGTGACAGCTCCTCAGCTCCTTCCCAAGCTCTCACTTTTCTGTGAGTGTGAATACCACAGGAGCCCACTAGGGGATCACATGTGGGAGTTCTTTCCTATTTTAAGGGAGGAGAGCTTTTAAGAAAATTACAAATATTTAAACTGCTCTGTCAAACATCTTTTAAGTGACAAACATGAACATTTGGATTATCCTAAAACCTCATGGGAGTCATTTTTCTCTGCCAGTACTAAGGAAAAGTGTTGCAGTGATTCGGCCTTGATGCATAACCACGGAGCACAGGAAATAACATAGTCATTTGTGTAGTCAATATTTTCAGGGTAGTGCATTCAAGAACAGATATGGAAAGTTTCAGAGGGAAAAGAGAGAAAGGAAGAAGAAAAAAAAGCATCCCTTGATTTGCAGAAATCTAAGACCTTCTGATAACTCTAGTATCTGCAGGCAGGATTCAGGAATGAAAATGGTATGTGTTTGTGTTTTCCAAGAAATGTTTTGGAACATTTTTGTTTCAAAGTAAAATTACAACGGATTTTTGTACTTTCCCAATCTGTAAATAAAATTACTAATAAGGTGGATTAAAATCATGCTGATTAGTAAGAGAGGCTACAAGTAAAGCAGTAATGGTGAATTTACTGTTCACCATCAGAGCTTTTAAAAGGTTATTGTACACTGCCTGCTTAGTAAATGCTTGCAGCTTAGGACAATTAGCTACAATTATTTCCTGTTTTTGTGACTACTGAATGCAGAAAATGAACTATTTGTCCTTGCCTAATTCATTCAAGTTAGTGTATTTGCTGTTAATAATAGCGGCTTTCGCTTATTAATTAAGGATTGAACATTTCATATGACTGATTTACAGTCTGCCCATAAAACTTATAAAATAAAAATCTCCATTGCACACAACGATCATCATCTCAAGTAGATTTACTTGCAGATATACTGTGTCTCAGGGATTTCCCACTAGCAATTTTATCCATCAGCATGATCTTAAGACTCCAGCATAAGACAAATGCAATTTGCAGATGTAAAGTATATCCTAAGAATGTCCTAAGTGGACATTCAAATGAGCTGCATAAATTGTGTTGTGATCAGATTCCACAGTCTGAAATAAATTAGATGCAAACCCAGGAATTCTTTTGCAGTAATTATGCCAGCTATTGACTACACGTCTCCACGATGAGTAGCAGAAAATATAGCAAGGGAAATTAATTTCACTTTTCTAACAGTATCGCTAACATTATTTTTTGGCTATATTAAGGTATGCTTCCTTGCGGTAAAAATTCAAAAGGAAAGACAAATCATTAACAAAGCTGTTTTCCTGATATATTTGCAAAGATGTTTTCAGGGATGTCTGAAGTATTAATTTCCATGTACATCCCTGAAAGTGATATATTTTACGTGAAAACCAGATTGAAACAGGGCAGATGAAAACATTCTAGTAACTGATATTTGTATTGCTTGTTTTCAGCTGCCTCTTAACTTTCTGTGACTCTTTTCAAGAGTAAATATGGAAGTGATTGAAGGAGATGTTAAATTTGCTCTGTAATGTACATCCTGCTTTAATATTTTCTGACATCCAAAGAATAGGAACAGGAAAGCCAATCCACATTTAGTTACAAACACAGTTCAAGATGTTTATCAGAACAGGCTTTATCTGCATGAAAAGACACTAGGCAGGAAACTGTTGATAGGTTGCATCAATGACTAAAGTAATTGAATGGGAAGGTCCCAGAGTGTTTGTTTTTATTGAATAGATGTGTTGTTTGTAGTTGATTATCTTCTAAAAATGTTTAAATGACTAGTTCATTTGTATGGTCTCTGTATTTACAATATGACTTTGTAGTTGTTCCCCTAAGGTGCACATTTTCAAGGGGTTGAGCTTGACATGAAACAAAGCAGAGTGTTTTATTTATCCTCTTCCACAGCACACGTGTGTGTATGCATTGCATTGTTATCATCTCTTATTCTCTAACGTCTTTTGAAAAATCAGTTCAGGAATTTAAAAGAATTTGCTTTAAAGATATTTCAAAGAGGTATGGATTTCCTTTTCTGTGTCTAAGTTGTCAGTAGTTGAAAATTTGGTGGACAGTTTTATGCCATGCAAGCTCCTGCTCTTTCATTGCATCATCATCACTGCATTGCATGTGAGATACAGGAGTTGGTTCCAGTGCTGGAAGTGCTCCTACTTGTGTTCAGAAAGGCTAGTTTGGTTTTAAAGGTCCAATTGGCACCTATATTGGACACATAGATATGGCTTTCATTTAAAAAACAGTCAAAATCCAGCTCTTGGGGAAGAAGGGTGGAGAATTCAAATGGCTAAGAAATCTAGGCGGAGAAGTCCCTCCATTGTTTAATGTCCATAATCCCATTATTTTCTCTGTTTTGTGGAAGTCTGAACTGGGAATTTTAGAGCACGGTTAAAGCTGATGTCTGAGTGTTTGGACTGAAGGCACTGGGAGGAAAGAGACCCTGTGAGGGAGAGCTCCTGTTCCCGGCTCAGAGTGTGCGGTGTACGGAGCAGCAAGGCTGTGACGCTACGCAAAGCCTGAGGGAACCTCTGTCGTAAAGGCCTCTTGGCAGCCTCTCAAATCTAAAAGGCACCTAGGCTGCTGCTAAACATCCCTGTGTTCGTAAGAGAGGGGGGAGCACGGCCAGCGGCCTCGCCTTGCACGCGCCGCTCACGTAGGCCTCAGCGTGTGGCAGTGCCCGGGCTGTGCTGCACTGCTCGCGGCATTACGAAGCCTTTGAACTGCGTCTGACATCCTGCACCTGGATCTCCAGCCTAAAGCTGCCGTGTGTCTCCTCACAAGAGGCGTTTTTTGTATCTATTTAGCTGCAGCAATTGCTATTCTCTTTGTGTTTGAGGTTGTTATAGCATATCTTGTTGCCCTGAATATTTATCCCCTGTGCTGGTTTTGCAGCAGGCTATCTTGCTTCTCTGTTTCCCACACTCTGAATGTTCAATGCTTGCTTTCAGCCAAAGCAGGATTACGCTCAAGTCAGAGATGTGCTGCTTCTCTGTATTTCAAATCTTTTCTACATGTTCCTTATTTTGGCTGTTTCTTTTGTGCACCCTGCCTTAAAATGAAATTTAGATTTTTCTTTGTGTTGAATCAGAGCAAGAGTGTGTCCTTGATGGTTTTTTTATTACTTTAGCCAGTTAAAGGCCTTATTACATTTATTGAAAGAAATGTGTACAGATCATACTGCATATCTAAGTCGCATACTTATCCCCTTCTACAAGACAAAATTTCAAAAGAGCAAAAACTAGAACTGAATATTTGGTTTTCTAGGGTGCTTTTCTCCGCTTCCAGCATGTTAGTTTCAGTCACAGTTCTTCAGTTTCCCCTTGGATTATGAACTGGGCACATATGGCCCAGGGACAGGGATTGTGCAGATCCCAGGCATGCGGCAACCACAGCCAAGGTATCAGCGTGCGGAGCGCAGCCCAGCTCTGCTGACTCGGCTCCACCAAACATTATAATTTCAAAGCAGTTTGATTATTTATCTTACCATCGTATATGTATGTGCCACCTTCAGGAGCTCTGTGCAGCCCTGAGCATCTCCAAAAGAGCGAATCCCGAGGCAGTTGGAAGGATGGAGCTGCTTCATCAGGAAGTTACAACATACCTCAATGACCTGAGATAGCTGGAGAAGACAAGCTGCAGCTAACAAACTTTCTATAGTGTCTTCCTTTAACTCAAGAATACCTATATAGTTTGTACAGGGAAAAAAATAGGGAGAAGTTTTCAGTCGTTATCTTATTTACTCAAAATACTGAAAAAAAAAAAAGAAAATAATGTTCCTGTGCTTAAGAAATTCATTTCACTTTTTTCATGAAGGATTCTTTAAATGGATTTTTTTTAAACAGGCTTACATGTTTGTTAGATTTTGAATATAACAATTGGAACATTTTTATTGGAACTCAAATACCAATAGATCTGATTTTACTTAGAAAAGTGAAATAAGGAGCAAGATATGATTAGGTGAAAACCTTCACAAAAATCATATATCAATTTCACAATTATATAGAAACTTCAGTAACAAAATCAAGGAAATGCCAGCTGCAAGTGAATACCAAGAAACCTGTTTTCTTCCACCCTCTCTTCTTGTACATCTAAGTTTTTAATTAAATGATTACAAGATGTGAGAACTTCATAATGTCCTTCGAGTAGACAACAAAGTGCTCATTTAATGAGATCTTCCATCTTAGTCATCTTGCGTATAGCTTAATTCTCCAGTTGATACACAGCATTAAAATGTTGTTTTGAAAAAATATATATATATTTTTTGTAATGAACACATTTCAGAAGTTCCCTGGGTAGGAATCCAGTTGCCTCAGAAGCACTCAGTTGGTTTCCAGCTGCCTCTGTGAACAGATGATATATGCCAAACCCAACTAACAAATGGACAATTGTGATATTGAGAGATTACAGTCAAAATTATCACCAGAGTAGCACTCTAAGAGGTTTCTTGTCCAACGTTCACTCTTGCCTTGTTTCCTTGGAATATATAAACAATTCTCAAAGTTATAGCTCTTATAGCTCTTCAGGAAGTCACATTTATATTTCGTTACACAGAAAACAGTAGCACCCACTTAAGGGGCTTAGTTACCATCACACAAAAACCAATGATGGAGATGGTGGGAAAATTCATATTTTTGGAGTTCAGCAGTCTTAACTCAGAATGATTTCATTTTCTTCATACCTTATATAAGCACCCTGAAAGAGTAGAAATTTCTTCAAGCAGGCTGCTTTTGACTTACGTGCAAATAATGAGTAGCCCGCCATGACCCAGCTTCTTTGTGCTTCTATAATCCATTTCCTCGGGTAAAATATGCAAATTCAGTGCCATAATATCACCGTTTTATGGATGTTATGTTTATCCCCTCATTCCTTGTGATTATGCTCTTGTTTGTACCCAAAAACATAAAAGGAGTCTATTTTGTGTGTGGGACTTCTGTTTCAAATCTGATTTTCAGATTGCATGTCTTTCTGTAGATTTATCTCTATGCAGAAAGCTAGATTTTTTAAATGTCTTAGAAAGTGAAGGAATCTTCTATGTTTGATGTTTTTGCTAATACCAATATCGTAAATATATTGAGTCTCTGACTTTCTTTGACATTTTGTTTTTTTTTTAAATCACTATAGGACATACATAGATACTTAAGATACTTCTTCCAACTCTCTGCCTCCTTATGGATTTTGTGAAAAGTTATTTCATTCAAAAGCAAGCAAGCAAGCAAGCAATGCCCTCCATGGGACATCAAATGGTCAAGGAACTAGGGAATGTTATTGGTGTTAGACATTAACTGAGCAGGTGGATCAGTTTACCTGGCAAACTTTCATAAATTCAGAAAGTTGTTGTTCTGGTTGGTTAGGAGTTGTTACATTCTGGACGAGTAATTCTCTGCCTTTGAGATGTGGGCATTTTTATTGCAGAACTACATAGTTTAGTGGAGGGGAAGGGAGTTTCTCTTTCACTTTCCTGGCTGGAGTAGCTGCCATCTGTATCGAATGACTTGCCAGATACCAGAATCTGTAGGCTTTCAGAATCTGCATAGGTTTGAATGATCTGGGTATTTTTAATTGCAATATATGCTAACGTAACAGCTATGTCCTGCAGCATTTGTGTCTTCTCATAATAGGGCAGCTCAAAGGCATTTTGGAGTTCTCTTATTTGGTTTTTTTGTCTATTGGTTCAAGCGTTAAGCCATCTAGTAAGCACAGGGGCGTATTTTGAAAATGGATGAAATCAGTGGAAAAATTTGGGGAAGTATTTTTAAAGAGAAGTAAGTAAATACTTCTAAAATGTAGTGGCACTTTCTAATCATAGAAGTTGTTCTATTCATAGGTGTGATAACATTCCTGCCACACAGCCAAACCATTACTATGGCTGTTCTTGACAGGAAGGCTCATACCCTTCTCTCTTTGATTACACAAGGTGAACAACCAGCAAAATATCTTCTTCTCTCATTAAAATTGCTAAAATAACTTTTATCTAGCTAGAGAAAGAAGATGGCCTAATAATGGATTTACATGTTTCTGTATATCTTCTACAATAAGATATTGGAGCATCAGCTATCTATTATTATCTCTTCAAAATAATGATTATTTTATCAGAACAATAGTATTTGTATTTATGCATCTTTTTTAGAGAAAGGTATACATTAAATATGCGTGATCTATGCTGATATTTATGAAATGTATGAAATGAAAGAAGTGAAAATAATAGTTTATTAGAAATAATAGAAACATTTCTAATAATAGAAAATAGGTTTTCTCTTCTTTTACAGAAGTGCTGTAGGTGAGGGAGGAGGAATTACCTGTGTATGCATAGCGCACCAAAGCCTTCAGCGCATCCGGGTCTACACCCTCCATTTTGATCTCCTCTTGTTTTGCTTCCCGCACGTCGTTAGTAAACATTGCAGCAAAATAATCAGACACTGCACTGAGAACCAGCCTTGAAATAGAAGCATTTTAGGAGGAATCTAAATTACTTCATAATCACAATAGCAAGCATGAAATTCAGTATCATTATATAATAAATTGTGTGTGTAATAGAAACACCTTCAGTATAGGACTTGAATCTTACAGTAGTGACTAATAAAGTTAACAGAGTAATCAGTATTCTCATCTTTGCTGTGCTTGTTTGTGCAGTTTTGGTCCACTGCTGTCTACAGTTTGACAGCAAGAGGACAGGCAATACCTTTGGCTCATATTTCAGTTTCTTTCTACCTGAAATAGGGAACATGAAACTCTGATCACATTATTTTAGTCTGTTAATTGATGTGCTAATTACAGTAACCATTCATTCATAACCAGACAGGACAAGCATAAATTATCACAGCATTTGGAAATTTCAGCCTTTGAAGCTTGTAGACAGGAATGGGAAATGTACCTGTGAGCGGGAATCTTTTGGTCTCCGGCGATGAGGAGAACATCACACAGCTGTTTCTGCTGCAGATAACTCTCCATCTTGCGGAACGTTTGCTCCGCGTGGTTTGTAGATTGGAAATATTCATCCGAGCCATTGGTGTTCATTCCAAGCAGTGAACTGCTCGTGGTTGATAACCTGCAAGGCGAAGAGGCTGCGTAATTACTGCAGTATTATAAATTCTGATTATGCTTGTTATATAATTTTTGTTCAAGTGAAATAACAGAAATCTTTAAAAATATCTAGCTTTTATAATCCTGGCCTTACTAAGCCTTTTTCAGTTAGTTTCTGTTTTATCTGCATGTTTTCCTTCACCAGGTTGCATGCAAGTTCTAATGTCAGTAAAGAAACAAACAAAAAATGTTATACAGAGCTGGCTTTACTGAGGTTTCTACTTCCTATCAGTGTTTTTTTTTAATCGGAAGCATCTTGTATAAAATTTTGGATGCAACATGTCTGTCGGTCTTATTTATATTTCTATTTTTCTTCATAGTTTTGGACTGTGCATTACTTTGTACATTGAACTGCATTACTAAGTAGGAATGAATTAGAAGACAGTCTAGCGAGGGCCATGTCCTTCAGACGGATTACCAAACCAAAAAGCTGATGAAATCAGTCTATTATATTGCCTTCACAAACTAAATGTGAATAATAAAGACAAACTGATATTTATTTATATTGATATTTAGTAAGGTATCCCTCCCCATTGCAAGCACATTATTGTACAACAGTGCTTTTCTAAATAGTACAGAACAATATCAGGGTTGATGTGACTTTTGTACATCTGAGATTTTCCAGACATCTTTTCTTTTTTTTTTCCCTGAAAATCTTCTGATCCCAATGAAGGTCTTTGGGTTTTTGTGCTGGGTTTCCTTCAGAAGCAGAGTACAGAGCACTCCTGTGGGGCTGGCTCTGCCAGACTCCCAGGATGTGTAAGATGATTTATGGCCCGCACAGACCTCAGTTCTGCTAGCACTGAGGATCGTCAGCCCCGCAGGGAGGTGCGTGTCCCCGTCACCTGAGGAACACGAGTCCAGCTGCCTGCAGCGTCCCGGACCCTCACGCTCACTGTGCGTGTACAGCATGTGCACAGGTGTTTCTGTCTGGATTATTTCAAACAGCTATTATCTAAAAATAGGTTAAGATATTCCAAAATCAGTGCAATAAAATCTCTAGCTTTCTTTGAACCTCTTTATTCAATTTTAAAGACGTTTTCTTTTTTAAAGAAATGAAGGGGCAAAGAAAGTGCACCTAGTAGCAAAGTAGTCTTTGCAATTTACAGCTTGCAAAAATTAATTTGTCTCAGTGAATTTAATGACTATATTTTTTGTTTGTTTTCCTTCAATGGTCTCCATTGAATATGGAAACTGCAAAATTGGATTATATGCTCATTAGTTTTGCATCAGCTACTTGATACGAAATTCATAGTCCGTAACATTCATATTTTGTAATTTCCCTCTTAGACTTTCTTTCACATTTTCAGAAAATGAATTTTAAAAACTTTAAAACTTGGGAATATATAGAACAATGTCTTGCATACCTACTTCTATAGTTTATCTTTCTGTATCCCAGATAATGTTTAATCATATAAAACTCCAAATCTGTCTACTTCCACTTTATCCTCCCACCATTGTTTTCCCTCACTTTTCTGTTACATTAATAGAAACCATAGAATATTGTGGATTATTTTTTCAAAAACATCTTGTGCCAGATCTGTTGCATCAAGTTTTAGGTATCATTAAATAGTATGTACATTTTTACATTGCACTTGATCCTGGTAGAAACCAACCAAGATGTAACTCAGTCATCCCTATTGCAAAGGCAGAGAAACAATTTCTTGAAATAAATAATTATTCTTCAAATAGCAGGAAAAAATAAGTGAACTATAGATGATAGAGGTTAAATTATATTGCAAAAAGGAGCTAGTAAAAATAATGATGAGTTTGGTGCTGAATGGCTGAAATATAATAGAGGATCTTGTGGGCTGTAGTACAAAGATAGGTAAGGAGTTGCAAAGGTACGACTTGAATATGTCCATCCTTATATATTGTTCTATGGGATATGATTTAACGTGTTCTGAACTCACATTAGTTCACTGAGTTGTACTCGAAAAGAAACAAGGATACAAGATGGAGAATTATTTCTTTCATTAATCAAACAAAATCTGAAGAATATTGAATAATAAGAGTTTCTGAAGTACGTTGGTCCTGTGAAGAGCCAAGACATCGTTTTCTACTCAGTGACAAGGGAAAATCGGATCCCCAAGCTGCTCAGTGTCACCTTTATATTAGGGTTCATTCACTAGGGTGTTGAGTGAATGTTGGTATGGTCTAGTAATACTGATACCTCTGGCTTGAGGACCAGATTAGGCTAGAGAGAACAGAGAGAAATCTCTACTTCAGTGATTTCAAGGTGGCTAAAATAGGTGACCTTCATCCTAGGTGGAGAACTGAAAAGAATTTCAGAGTTATCCCACAAAAATATAGGAAAGATGGTGAAAATATAGCACCCAATTTTTAAAAGTAAAAAGAACAGCAAAATATGAAGCAAACAAACTGAAAAAATATTTGAACAAATAATCAAAAAATGTTAAGCATCTTGATGATAACAAGCAGAAAAATACCGGCCAGCATGGCTGTTCCGTACAAATCATGTCATTCCGTTTTTTCTTTTATGACAAGATAACATATCTTACTGAGAGAGAAAAATCAGGTGTCAGAAGTCATCTTGGCTTTCGGATGACTTCTGACACTATTTCACATGATGCTTTCAAAATCAAGCCAGAATAGTGTGTTTTAACTGAAATTGATATGAGAGAAATGAGCAGCCCATGCAGTCAAACTCAAAAATTTATCAGGGAATTGCTATCAAAGGCAGAACCTGTTTTCAAACCGTTCTGTGGAAATGAATTCTGCCTCTGCCTCAATTTTTCTATTACAGAAAAAGATAGAAATTGGGTATAATTTTTATATTAATATGTAATAACAGCTTGCAAGGTTGGGGGAACAGAATTTAAATTCCAAACGCCTTCTTTGTGCTTGTTTTTACTGAATTTCATTCATATTTTTCCTTTTCAAGGAGCTACTGACCTCTGTTGAGTAATAAAATGAATAAATTCAGGATAAGAAATGATGGTCTAGGTAACAGCTAGATGTTACTAGATTACAAGGAAAAAATGGTGTTAGGAAGTAAAAGAGTTTTTATATTTTTTGGTGGGGGAATGGACATGTTCAGTTTTGCAGTCCATTCTAGGCCTGTTTTTCTTCAATTCTTAGAAATTCTGAGTCATATAAAGATCATTTTCTTTTTTCCTTCCTTAAGTACCCTTCATTAATCAAAACAGAAATCTTCAGTAATCAGTTTATAAAGGATAAATTCACTTTTAAATAACTAAAATGTGATATAATGCAAATGCCATTTTTTATTATATTATTTTTTAAAAATCAAAATCAAATTATAAGTACTTCATTAAGTGTGCCTGTGGCCAAAAAAGAAAAATCAAGCTTGATCATAAGGAAGCTTAGAAGTATAATATTGCAAGAATACAATTTGATTTTGTTGTACTTGATAAGGCTGTTACTTATATTTTTATGGTGTCTACTTTTCTGTTGGATAAGTGTTCAATATACCTGTCTAACCTGCTTTAATACTTCTGAAATACAGTGAAGGAACAATTCAGCTATTGTCAAGTGCAGATTTCGGAGTACCTTGCCACTGAATTGGAGACTGTACCATCCACTAGCAGCAAACTAGATAACATTTAGAAATGTTAAAGACTTCACCATAGCTGAAAATCAAGTGTGCCTTATGCTACGTGCTGTCCTGGATGTGCTTTAGAAGTGACAAGGCATGAGGCAAGGCTGCAAGTTCATCAGTTCAGATTGTTTATGCAGCAATATTTACAATGCAAGTCATCAATTTTTTTTCTCTCATTTCTTTCTGCTTATTCAAGAAAACTGCCGTGAGCTCCCACACAGGCAGAATTTCTCTTATCCAGCTGCTTGAGCTCTGACCCTCTTTCTGTTGAGCATAAGTTATAGGGTAGGACAGATGCTGTTTTCCTATGCCAAATCTTAGGACTACAGCATCAGTTAAGGGTACCCCGCATAAACTGGCTGAGAAATAAAGAAGATATATGTTTCAGTTAGGAAGCATTGACTGTACACTGAACACAGCATAAAGTACGGATGAAGCAGATACACCTGTACTAATTGCCTGCTGATGTTATTGTGCCACTTGATTAATTGTCCCAGCCACTGCCTTATAATTTCTGCTTCAATAGCCTTCTTTATTACTTATTGTTTGTGAGTAAAACAGGTAATAATTATTTTCAATTTTTGGGGTATTGGTGAAAGAATTTTATCAGCAAATCCAAAACACTAAGGAAAATTGTACTGTACATTTATAACTCCTGGAGTAGCAAAATTAACATGCAGTGGAATAAAACAAAATGATGAAAACATGACTGAATGGAATAACCAATGGGCAGAAATATTGAAACCACTGTATGCTTGATTTTTTACAGTGAATTAAGGAAAATGTAATTATGTTTCTTCTGGAAGGTTGGGAAAGGTCTGTGTGGGATGACACGTGCCATCACCACTGCCAGAGTGGGGAAGAAAAGAGCTTTAAAAAGTCAGCAAAGAGACAGCTCTTGAACAGTATAATCATTATCTCGTAGATGATGACTCTTAAATGCAAAAATGCATTTGATGAGACAAATATTCAGAGAATAAAATAAAAAACTTAAATATTCTCCGTCCTTATTTTGAAGCCTCTTTTAGAATGCTTTAGAGTGTCTACGGTATATATATACCTATATACCTATGCTCCCAGGTTTCCCTCATATAATTGCTACTGATTTGAATCATACCTGACAGAGCATTATATGTATAATGACACAAGTTAATGAAGAAACTACTAACTTTTAGCCTAAATGGAAAGTTTTAAGCGACAATTCCTTTAGAATCAGCTGCCCAGTTTTGATAATTTTTTATTGCTAGCATTAACATAAGCCTGCCACTTTTCTCAGTTGGAATTAGTTAAAATAACTTTTCCCATTTGGGAATCATAAGTACAAATGTGCATATCATTATGCACAAGAAATTTTGCACATGGTAGCCAAAATGCTGTAGGTGCTTTGAGTTTTGTATTTCCCCCCAGACATGGAGATGTACAAATGCTTGCCCTCATGATTAGAATCAGGACAAATACTGGTTAGTTTTTTATTAATGCTCCTGTAAACGAAAGGCATTCCTTTGGCGGGCCAATTCCACTGGTAAAGCACGATTGCAGTTAAGCTGCAGAGCCCGTGAGCACCAGACAGCCCTTCAGTCCAGTGTTAGTTGTGGCTGCATGGTGACTTCATGTTACAGAGGGGACTAGATGCAAACTATGATTTCTGATTTTTAAGGTGATCTGCAAACATACAGTATTGAATTTCAATCACTATCTAGATGGATGCAAACACTCTCCTTACATAAGCTGTTTTCTTTTGGAGATTGTATATTTATTTTTCTACCAGATAAGATTAATTATAAAATTAATTTTATTTCAGGCTCATTGCAGTGCAGATTGTTCTTATTAGCATGCATACTCCCACAGTTAAGCTCTTGCCACTAAGAACACAGTTTGTTGAGAGGTTCATGCATTCCTTTATTGAAATCTCGAGTCTGCAATAGAGTTTTATACAGCTCAGTTTGATGTATGCAGATAATTAGGAAATGGGATATTCTTATATAAATTTTAAACAGTTTTTGTAGTTTCCTTCTGAGGAAAAGCAGAAAGCATGGTTTGCATGTTCTTTGGTTGCACTATAGTATTATGCAAATTGTTTTGGTTTAACTGCTCAAGACAAAATATCACTGTTAGAGAGATCATAGAATCATAGAATGCTGAAGGTTGGAAGGGACCTCTAGAGATCATCTAGCCCAACCCCCCTGCACACACAGGGTCACCTAGAGCACGTGGCACAGGACTGCGTCCAAGCGGGTTTGAAGATCTCCAGAGAAGGAGGCTCCACAACCTCTCTGGGCATCCTGTTCCAGTGCTCTGGCACCCTCACTATTAAAAAAAATTTCCTTAAGTTCCTGTGGAACTTTTGGTGTTTCACTTTCCAGCCATTTCCTCTAGTTCTGTCGGTGGCCACCAGTGAAAAGAGGCCAGCACCATCCTCCTCACTGCCTCCCTTGAGGTACTTCTAGACACTGCTCAGGTCCCCTCTCAGCCTTCTCTTCTCCAGGCTGAACAGGCCCAGCTCCCTCAGCCTCTCCTCATAGGGCAGATGTTCCAGGCCCCTGATCATCCTTGTGGCCCTGCACTGGACTCTCTCCAGCAGCTCCACATCCCTCTTGTCCTGTGGAGCCCAGAACTGGACACAATACTCCAGAGGTGGCCTCACCAGGGCTGAGTAGAGGGGCAGGATCCCCTCCCTCGACTTGCTGGATGCTTATTCAGGAGTCAGTATTCAATGTTAGGATTTTGTTCCTGGATTTTGGGGATCAGTTTTGAAAATTACATTTTGTGCTAGACCTTTTCAGAAGCTTCAAGAGAACTTAAAATGAGGAGGCAAGAGGCCCCTGATCCCCTGAAGCGAAAAGGTTGTGGTGGGAAAGCCGCGGCACAAGTCCCCAAGAGTGCCCGAAGGTTTCGGGCTGCAGCACAGCCCTCGGGAGCTAAGTCCCATTTCTGAGTTAACACCTGCAGTGTGATATTTGTAGACTGAGCTGAGAGGTTCTGAGCCAGTCGGCACCAAGTGCAAGAGTTAAAATCAGCAAATCTTTCTCCCCATGTCTAGTGACTGTGGGATTACACAGTAAGCGATGCCTGGCAGCTTTAAACTTTGTAATACAGTAGGAATTTTCCTTTTAAATAATGTCTCTCTTTCTGATTTAGATGAACATAAATATGAAACTTTACTATAAATACTATAATGGCATGATTCTATTCTTAAAGGACTTACTTTTTTCTGTAGCATGAAATGCTTCCTAAAAGCTCTAGCAATATCGAACCAGCCTACAGACCAGCTGAACATTAGTTAGTGTTTTATTATACTAGATATGTATCTATGTTCAAATGATGCAGTGAGTGTCTCAGACAAATGATTTAAATTAATGCTATCTCAAGTCATCATTCAAGAACATTGTCCTCCAGTCTAATTGACATAGTATTCATTTACATTATGTAATGAAGAATAATGAGTAAGTGAAATGTTGCACATATAAAAGATGAGAGAATATACATTACCATCTTAGGATAAATCCTTCTTTTGGCCACTCCAAGTGTATTGGGAGCTACTTATCTCCAAAATTTATGTGCTTTTATAATCATAAATGTTACTTGAGTTTGTTTTCTATGCTTTATGTGAGTGTATACAAAAGCTATCACCTTACAGTTCACAGAGAAGGTTTCAAAGTAGGTATTTAAGAAGAAATTACAAGCAGCTGCTGAAAATTATCTCAGAATTAATCAGATGCGAAATCATTTCTTTGTAACTATCTCTATAACCACACAAGGTTAGTCAGCTACTACATATGGACAGGGAATTACAATTCAGAAATTGAATATTCGTCTGTAACTGCTATTCATTAATTAAAAAATACGATTAGTCTTACACTTGTAGTCTTATCAATAAATGCTTTTGAACTAATTTAAGAGCTCGATTAGAAAATACCAGGTTGACTACTGAAGTAGAAGACAGCAGCAACTTCATAGAGTTTCAAGACATTAGACATGATGTTATTTTTAATGGTCATGAACATGGCCTGTAGTAATTATTTACTGTAACAGCCAAAAGCCTATCATTTCTGTAATTCAACTATTTTAATCACTAACACTCTGATTGAACCATTTCCTGCAGAACAAGAAAGTTCAGAAACAAGAAACTGTATAGTTCATATTGTATATCTGGCATATAATTGTATAGTTCCTTTTAGAACAAATTTATACTTTTAATTTATATCCATTTTTTTCATAAGACAAGCTAAGAAAAAAGCATAGCAAGTAATTATACATTCAAATTCACCATGTAAGACATATCATATAATGTAGCATGAGGACAATTTCCTAATCTTGATTAAGACAGACTCCAAAAGCACAAGAAGAATTCTGAGTCATTTCTACAATGCATGATCCAATTTTTGTATTATGTGATTATGTTGAGGGGAAATTGAAAGTTATTGAAGGAGGAATTCAGTGAGGCTGTTTACTTGTTGCTCAACTTTCTGGCAGCTAATGATAATATTGTTAGTTAATTAAATAGCATCTTTCTAAAGAGCAAAAAATGGAGTGACGAGAACTATCTAAAACTAATTCAAGTTGCCAAAAATGTACAAAATGAAAAGTAATGACTAAATGCTGAGCATGACCTTGTGACTCATATATTTAGACAATGCTTTAAAAAACAAACACCAGCAAATTGCAACTTTAAAAAAAAAAATATTAAGCGCATATGGCTAGTCTCATTGAGTACCCTTCAAAAGGTTCCATATTTTAGAGGTTGCAGGGAAGAGGAAGTGTTGAAGGGGTTGTGTATCTGGGTATGGTTGAAAGCACAAGAAAATGTGAACATGGAGACACTTAACAGATTTTTGCTAACATGAGAAATGAGTGCTCACTGAACGTTTAGTGCTCTTCTCTCAAAAGCGGCTTTTTAAAGATGGCTACTTGTAATTCTTTACTGAAGATACCTCTACCATGCGTGAGTTCATAGCTTCTTCATAACATGAAAGAGAATTACCTTTGTAATCATTACAGATGGTCAAAAAGGAGGCCTAAAGAGCATCTATCACATGTATTTAACACTGTATTTCTGACAGCATTTTTGCAAAAATCTGCTGCTGCTGGTGGTGCATCTTGGCACACAGAGATAGCTCCTGTAATGAACATTTGTCTGCTTCTACCTCAGCTCACTTAGATAGAAACGGAGTAAGAAGTTTACAAAATCTAAATAAAAAGTAGTATTTCAAATCAAAGTAAAAATGCAAAGAAATTGAAAAGCACAAAATAAATTGATATGAACTATAAAAAAAAATCTGTAGTATCGTTATGTCTGAGAATTTTTTTGTTAAAGTCTTTAATGAAATACGAGCATAAAGGTACAGAAGTGGTTCATGTGGGAATCAGAAAAGTAGCATTCTGGAACAGATTTAGTTAATCAGGAAGAAGCAGGAGATGCGCTCACACCTTCCCTCTGCTGAGAGAGATGGTGTTTTATATGGAAGGTTGTTATGTCCTGCAGTAATTATACATTGTTGTCATAGTAGCAATGCTGTTGGGGAATAAGCCGCAATCTTGTTGCATTATCCTTTTTTTATTCTTGATGCAAAGACGTGGAAGATTCAAGAACTAATGAACACTTTCACATTGAAAGCATAATTTTTAAGTCCTGTAGCTGAAAATACTGTAGGTATTAAAATCATTTGAGAAACCATTAAAACAAACAAAAAAAGTATTCTTAATTATGAATTGTAACAGCCACTATAGGGTATTTTAGGAAAGGAAAGCACCTTCTTAATTGCTGTCAAGGCTTATACTATAATTTGAAAGGAATTGGTCCATTCAAATCAATTGCATACTGTAGCTTTATGGGTATGTAAATAAGACCACAAAAACCTCCTTACAGGGAGTCACTGGAAAGGTCTTTTATACCTATTAGCATAAAATATATGATAATTGCATTCCCATCCTGAAATAGATCCAGCTTATATCTACAGTGATATGTGAAGAAGAATGAGAGTTTATTTTAGTCATGTCATTTTTCCCTTTTTACAAAATATATAATAATAAATGAAATCTAAACTCTGCAATTTTGGTCAATACTGTCATCAAAGCCTAAAAATTTAATTGTTCTGTTTTGAATGTATGTGCACATTTTAAAGGAAATTAGATGTATGATCTAAGTGATTTGGAGTGTAAAAATATGATGGCAATAACTGAATTAGATTATTTTCACTGGTGTTTATTGAAGAATGTTAAGGCTTCATATTATTACTTCATATTAGTCAGCTGCTAGAACTTTAAAATGGGAGTAATGACAGACAAATGCTGCCTTAGAAGAGGTAGGTGATCAGAAATTAAAAGTAACCCTTGTGCTGTATGTGCAAATTTTAAACCCCATTTGTTGGAAATCCGTGGAACAGACTTCCAGCTGACAGATTTCAGTAGGGCTCCACTTTAGAAGAAGGTCAAAGCACCAGTGTTGTGTTTCAGAAAGGAGCTTATGGAAGGGCTGCTGAGAGCAGAATCGTCTGCACAGTTATTCCCTACATTAATTGAAGGGTAGTATTGCCCAATTCGGAGAAAAATAGAGACTGTTCTGTTCAGTTTTGTTCAGTTCTTACATTTTCTTTTTTGAACCACTTTCCTTGGGGTGACTGTGCTGTTCGCTCTTTGAGGGTGGAGGGAAGCAAGATCACATCATAATACAACCCTTCAAAAGCAGAGCAATTTTATCATTCATTCAATAAAGTATGTATCACCTCTCTTGCTGATGTTGCAGCATAACAACTGAATGAAGCATATGATAATATGCTAATCTTATAGAAAAGACAAATCTTTGTTTCGATTTGCTTTCTGCCTGCTGAAAATTGAATTGATCTAGATGGCTTTACACTGTTTCAGTGGAAATGTACTCACAAGATTAATCTATGCCTTTAGACCGTTCACCAGCCACAGCGCTGCTTCATTTCAGTCAGCTTTACAAAATGCCCACAGAGAGGCTGTCAGTCTCCATCCTCCAGGGTTTCCAGGACCCGACTGGATAACTCTGCAGAACCAGGTCACAGATGACCCCGTTTGGAGCTGGAGCTGGGCTGGAGACCTTCTGAGGGTAATATACTGCCTAAGAAGGCTTCAGTTCTGGTCCTGGCTTTGTTCTTTTGTTAATTTGGGTTTAAATTCACTGTATCCTAAGTGAAACAGTGTAATGAAGCTTTAATTTAAACAGCTACTAATGGGCTACATATTGAATTTCTCTGAAGAGAAAGCAGGAAGTGAGTTTTGAGCTCTGCTGTTTTAGAGGCAGCTCATGCGAGCCTGAGGCTGAGCAATTATAGCTCTAAATTTCCTGTAAAAATGAATGAAGAAAACAGACAAAGGCAAAAAAATTAGTCAGAAGAACCCTATTTCTTTGTGTCCTTCTCTCATTGCCTTCATTGTGTTCTGGGTGAACAGTGGGGCTCCCGCATAGCGGCAAGGAAAACTGGCCTAGACAGCTGGTAAATCTCCTGTGACAAGATATACCAAGAGACCACATTGGCCCTGCTGCTGGGGCATTTCACCAGGTCAAGCAGCTCAGACAGAAAGTTCAAAAGTCCATTCTAGGCCACTGAACTACCACATGGAAGAAGTCTGACTTTTTTGAAAGTCATGGCATAGAAGGGAATTTCTAGCTTTGCAAGTGGTTTCCTCTAAGATGAATGAGCAGCTGGACTCAGTCTTCTATGAGTGCCTTATGTCAGACTAAAAATCATTGCTCAGAACAAACATTTCCATCCTTAATGCACTTAAGAAAGTACTGTGCTTTTAAATGCTTATATATGTTTGATTTAAAACAATCACGGTTCACTTTTTGCCCATCTTTTGAATTACAGTCGATGAGCCAGAAAACGAGCACAAAGTTCTCCAGTGTATTAGACAGATGGGAGAATTTTTTTCAGAAAACTGTAGTATGATGATTAAATTAAATGATGGGTTTCATTACTCCAATTAGGTTAGTTCATAGTAAGAATCAATTCCTTCCTATTCCCAGCTTAGCCTAAACTTATTTTGGTAGTTCAAAGACCTACAGATGTCTACCTTGGTGTATCTACCTTACTCTTCTGTTGTCCAGCAATGCTTTAACAGCATTATGCTTCACCAATACGCAGCAGTGACATGTTTGGGTTCTGTGCTTATTAATGTTGGGTTAGTTCAATAGATATAGATTATAAATGTAATTCCAAACAGTATAACACTACGTTTTTATTTCAGTGAGTATCTTCATGATCATTAACAGCAAGTGTCATTTTGCCTTGCTCTATATTCTCTAAAAGGAATAAATAATAGCTAGGTACATTTAATAGCATATAACAGTGTGAGGACATTGTTAGGTGAGCTCAATTTTCTGGTAGCTTTTATTCTCTATTTTATTTTATTGAGGAGTGTTTAAACTAAAACCGTTCTTAAATTGTAAGTGAATCTTTCAAGCTCTCCAAGAACTCCAGCGCTCAAAACTCTGTAATATTTGAGCAAACAGAAATATTTGAGCTTTGGAAACAGAAACTTTTAATTGCAAAGCTTTTGCTTTACCACAGTGCCCATGGCAGAAACACAAAGCTTCCAGTGAAGACATGGAACCTGACTAGGGTAAAGTTGCAGCAGTTTTTTTGTCCTTTCTACATACGTGTACATGTGTGTCTCTGTTTCTTCACAGAGCAGAGCATTCTAAAACGATGTGACATGGAGACCCAGAGCCCTCCCGCGCATCTGTGCTAGCTGGAAACTGTAAAAGAGGTTTCCCTAGCAACACAATCATATGTAATAGCTTAAAATAACTTTTCTACAACTCCTAGGATTTCTTAGTGATTTGCACATGATTTCCATTTAAATCAAGCTATATTTGTCCAGCTCCAAAAGATTCTTCATTTTCTCCAACTCTGTGAAAATGAACAGGCTTGCAAGAATGCCCCCCTTTTGACTTCTGATCTATCAGATAAATCAAAACATAGCAAATCATGACAGTGCCTGTCCATTTTCTCTAATGTATCCCATCTATGCTGGCTGTTCAAAACATTTTATAGCAACTATACTGGTGTTTGCTTCTGCTTGTTGTAGCAGAAAACTTAGTAAAAGTGGTAAGCTTTGATTTTGGGAATAATTATTGTCATAAGAAAACAAGCCATGAAACTATAAGTATACTCCATCAGTCATAACATAAAGGTGCTTTTTTTGCATTTTAGCAGCACTTTGCAGAAAATTATAGTTGATCCGTTCTTATTCTGTCCCTAGGAAGTAGATTCCTGCCCTATCTCTAATGTGGCCTATCATTAATATTCTCGCAGGAGGAGAGGCAAAAGGCACAAACAGAAACATGGGAAATTCCATGAATGCATCTTTACTGTGAGGGTGAGTGTCCACTCACCACTGGACCAGGTCCCCCGAAAGGCTGTGGAGTCTTTTTGAATATTGGAAGATATTTGAATGTGAATTGAAAAATCTTCAGAAAGATTTTTGAATATTGAAAGATATTCAAAATCTGGGCGGACATAGTCCTAGGCGAGTTGTTCTGGGTAACCCTGCTTGAGTAGGAAGGGTGGAGCAGATCATCTCTAGCCATCCCTTCCAACCCCAATTATTCTGTGATTCTGAGACATGGGTAAACTATGATACTGAGAGTCTGATTCCTCTGAATTCATATAAGGAACAAATCTGAAATAGAACCCATGGATGGTGAATTTTATCTCCTAACAAAACTAGTCATAAAGTCCTATAATTAAAAAATAAAAACATGGCTGACAGCTTGAATTTGATTAAACCAAATGTTAGTATACTGGTAAGAACTCTAGGTTCTTGTACAAACTTTTTCCAAGTATACCTAGGAAAACTGAGAAAAAGAATCACATGTCATTCATTGCTCTCTTTCGCAGTTAAGGTGTTTTATTAGTCTAAATGCAAGGTAGTTGAGAAAATGATCTAAAACGTTTCATTGCTAAATAAGGCCATCTCATGCAATGGTAGAACATAACATGAGAATACAGTATCCTATTTCTTGGCAACTTTTTAGAACTCTAGTCATTTAAATACTCTATCATGTATTGAAACCTCAAATAAAGTAATGAGTACAATGTAGGATATTGCTCTAAATATCTATAGCTTAGACTGTGAGCAGTATATACACATTTAATGAAATATCCTGACTCATAGAGAGAACTAAATGAAAGATGTTTTATGCAAAGTATTATTGTACAAGCACTAGTGTTAGGAAGAGGCAGGTGGTAAGATCCTGTTCGATCTGTTTTATTTAGCTTTGAACTGTGTTTTCACTAATAGAGCATTCCCTGGCAAAGGGGAGGAGGGCACTTGCTGGAAGAAGATTTATTGTCAGAGCTGAGCAACAACGTTCTCCTTCCAGCAGAGCTCAGGTGGGAGCTGGAGTCCTCCAGGATGAAGGTTTGTTAGAGTTTTGCTTTCTAGATCATGTCTTGTGTTTACTCCCGTAAGTTCATTTTGTGACTCTGGATAGTACCTTGCCATGATATTTGCATTCCTTTGGCCCACATGCCTACAGATATTTTAAACAAGCCATATTCTTCATCAAATCACCTGAAATGCTCATTCTCTAAATATAGTGTCTTTTTTTCTTTTTTTTTTTCTCCTAGAAGGATGAAGGGAACTAGATGAAATTGCTATGTATTAGGCTTATTCCAGCTGGTTGACTATAACAAACATATCCTTGTATTTCTTTAAATATGAAAGACTTTAGTAATACTCCTCACTGGCCACAGTATTTTATTTAGTTCAGGTACAAACAATGGAGTCCCAAAGCAATTGTGAAAACACTTTTCCTTTGAAAATGCTTTCTAGCAGGAGCTTTCAAATTAAGCCCATGTCTCTTCCCTTTTTTAAAAAAAGAATGCTTGAACAATCATACAATTTCCTGTTGATTTCACAATTGCATGTGCTCAGTGTGTCTGTAAAAACAGTCTTACTGCTCTGCAGAGCACGGGTTTAATTATATCCTTTTTTTTTTGGTGGGGGAAGATATTAAGAAATTGTTTTAAAAACTGTAATAGGTCTTTAAAAAGCAATTTAACATCTGTCTGTGAGGAAAGCAAGCCACGTGGAAATGAGAAGATAATTGAATTATAAAGAAAATGTTAAGAAATGGGTAGAATGCTCATAGTTTCTTAAATTAGTATAAAATGGTAGATTTTCTTCCTTGCTTGTGATAATTCATTTATGAAAGTTTTGCATGTTAAATATAAGTCTGTAAAATATTCTGTGCTTTTACAAGTCATTATTTATTTAAGTCATAAAAGACTTTAATTTCACACTTTAATTTCTTTAGTCTTTACCCTCTCAAGTTCATCACAAGATATCACAGGAGAAGACAAAGTGGTCATAAAATCTGCTGAGGATGCATTTGAGACACATGGATTCTAATTATTGTACTCGGCACTTTTGTACAAGACAACAGCACTCATTTTGTCTGAGTAGGTATTTTCAACATTGTTCATTACATTCCCCCTTCACCAAAAAAGCCCTTTACCTCCTTGCATATTATCAACTTCTATGAAAAAAGGTAAATATTCTCTCAAATTTTAATTCTGCAGCAGATGCCACTTACTGTAACTTCCCAATGTTTCCACACTAATAAACATTGGATATCAAAGGAAAACTTTCCTGACTACTGTCACCTGTATTTTTTTCCAGCAGTTGAGAATGAATTAAAGTAAAATGCTATTAAAAGTCAGCTTAATTTCACTACTTAGGCCACATGCTCTGTGTGCATTGTTCAGTTCATAAGTAAAATCACATCTCCCTGATAGCATGGGGTGTTTGTCAACCTTTGTAGCCCAGAGTGTCATCCCTGCTCCCCAGCTGCCAACTTCTCTTCCACTCCTTTAAGATACTGAAATGCCACATGAACTGTACAAACCCTCACTTCAGAGAAGCCATCAGCTACAATATCTTAAATGACCCATTTTAAATGTCTCTAGTTTTAAACTCATTTTTTGACCTTTAGTTAAAGGCCATTTTTAGTAGACATTTGGGTTTTGCTTGTCCCTGAAGTAGTAATGAAATACATCAGCAATGCAAAGTAGACTGACATAGAATCATCTTTTTAAAATATATTGCTGAATATGAATTGAATTGTTAGAAATTTTAAAGAAAAGATCTAAGAAAGTTCTGGTTCATAGTATATAGACAGGCTGCTCTTGTGAAGAGAAAGTCTAAAATGTCTATTAATATGTAGACAAACCAATTTTGAAATGGATCTTTGCTCTTTTGATCTGTTTTCATGCATAATATGATTGTGAGATTGCAAGAGGTAGAAAAATATAAAAATGTTACTGTTTATATCATCTCATATAGATGCATTCATAATATCCTCTAGTTGGTTCTATCTCATCTAGAAATACTGAGAAAATATAGTAATTTTGGATCCAATGCAAGAAAAAGTTTTGCTTTCATATAATGTTATACGCATACTATGGATTAGGTGTAGGACTGTATCATTATACACCAGAAATACCTTTTATGTAGTACAGGGTAGTACAGGAGTATAATGAAACCTAAACACTAACTTACTATAGCACAATCTCTGGTCAGCATGTGCATGAGAAACGGAAGCTAAGGAAAACAGATTGTTGCCTTTCCTTTAAATGGTAGAATTTGCATATCAACTTTTCAGACTCTCATCTGCAAATCATGTTCTTCAAGGTGATCAGATCCTATCTGAAAATATGTTTATTGGAAGTCATTGTTAGGTCTACGGTTATGTAGTTACAGCTAATGTCACATGTATAAAAGTCCATATATGCATGCAATTCAGTGAGATCCCTGGTGTTTTTATATTATTTGATTTGCATTTTTTATATGGTGTGCATGAGGATGTAGATTTTTCCATATTTAGGAAAATATATTTAGAAATAACTAAGTGCAAAAATGTGCAGATGTCTTAGGGAACAGGGCTTCAGTAAAGGATAGGAAAGTTATAATGAATCACAAGCCAGCTAGAAGCAATGGCATCTTGTTGGTAAGAATAAACACCAAACAGAATATTCACATGGGATTTTAGTCCAAATGATATGTCAATAACCCAGCCCTCTAGTCTAGAACTGTCATGGTTTAACCAGAATGTATATAGTTCTGGCCGCAGCACTATAAGGAGACAGACATCCTGGAATGTGTCAGGAGTGTCAGGTTACAAGAAATGGAAATACAGCAGTTCTGGAACATAATATTCCTGAAAAAACAAATATTTATATATATAGAACAATGGAATATTCATTTCTAAACTTTTGCCTTAGGCATCAGAATGGATCAAAATCTGATCTCCTGTTCAGGAGGGGGATGTACAGTCATGATGTACTACTCAAAATGCAGTCCTTTAATATCTGCTCTGCAGAGGATACATCACAGTCCATTCATATACCAGGTAAAATTGGAAAACTGATCCATTGTCATTCGTTTTCAGTCATTCTCGTGAATCAGTTGTAGTGCTTGGTTTGGATACACAGAAATCTAGTTCTATGATAAAATCGGTCTGACCAATTTTTGTTAGAATAATTTCTATTGAAGTAATTTGTTTTGTTTCCACCAGTGAAATTGTCCCTTTTAACTTCTGAAACTGAAGTTTTAAATTGAAACAGAAAACAGACTCACAAAAAAAGCAAAAAAAAAAAAAAAAAAAGAGCTTTATACAGATGTGCTTTTGAGTCCAGAATTTATCAACAGAAGTAATAAAGATAATATCAAGATTTCAGGGATAACTGTTTTTAGGAGGTATCAGTGCTTTCTCAGTTAGTGTGTGCACAAGGGTGGATTTGTGTATTATGCACAAGAAGAAAGTTTTTTAGACCAGTAGACCAAATTGAGCAATCGCATCCTCAGAATTTCCTTTGATGTCTCTGAAACCCTGCCAGATTACTTTCTTTGAAAGAAGTGAGGCTGACTTTCAGGCATTTTGGTCTCCCTGATGGAGGAGATTAAACCTGAACACATTCCAGATAAGGCAGACAGGATAGGAGATGATCACCAACAGGCTACCAAAAGTCACAGTTTATTTACTGTGTATTCTTTCAGAGATCACTTAAGCTCCTATTACCTTAATCAAACCTAAAATCTTTGCACATTTTTGCTTTTTATTTGCATGGGCATTTTCTGCAGGGTTTAGCTGTATGATTAGCCCAGTAACACAATAATGTTCTACAGTGGGAAATAGCGGGCAAATAAATAAAAGACCTTAGCACCTATTCTGTATTTTGCTGTTTCTCTATTTTTCACCAGAGATCAGGTCCTAATCATCATTCAGACAGTAGGCCGATACCAACTGATATTTCTTGAGTATGTTCCCCTAGCAACTATTGATAAGAAGATCCCCAAACATTTTGGGAGACCTTTCAATATATACGATTTTTGGAGAATTTAGAAATCCTTAAGGAAATTTCAGAGATTGATGAATTCTGTTCTTAGGAATTGAGGCTTTTTTCTTTTCTTTTCTTTTGCATAGCCCATTTTGCACTGTAGATTTCTGTTAAATAAGATCCACAGAAATCCAAGGACCTCCACTGCATACTTTTACATGTCATATGATTGCCATGCTTTTCATACTGACATAGTTTTACTTAATCTTGTGCCAATAAGCAATCTTTCTTTATGCACCCTGCAGGTATTGCTTGGTCTCATGTTAATTGGCTACTACTAGTAAAATTAATGACTTTTGAGCACTTAAGCTTTCATTTACTTTGTCAGGTGTCATGGGATATCCAGGAATAAGCCTGTTTGTCAGAATTAAAACAAGAAATGCCTGAAATATGCTTATATGCAGACCTGAGTTGATAGCTTATATGCAGATGAGAGTCCATTTATATATCCTTTTTACTAATCGAAAGGATTGCTTTAAGTCTTGCCTTTATTATTTCAGATATTGGAATTATTTCACTTATTCTAGTAGCAATAAGATTTAAAAAAGCAGAATCAATTGAATTTATTCATAATAGCATAGCCATAATGAAACACTTTTTTGAAATTTCCTCCTTAATAAATAACCTTTATTTCGTCAAAACTCAGTGTGCTCTGTTTGCATTCCTGAAAGCCTAACTTCCAGCTTACTTTTAAAAAAATAATAATAATAATAGAAAGGCATCTGAAGAAAGTATGAAAACTGGTGTCTTGTTTCCAAAGCTTTCTGGTAGGAAGCACTAGGCTGCTAAAAGAAATTGCTTTTCATTAACTGTAAAGCCTTGGCTTTAATAGTGTAGAAAGATGGTGTTAGGCCATGCTGCAAATGCCAGGTTTTTCAGAGGTGCTAATCACTTGCTGACTCCATTGACTGAAACCAGTTGTGACTCCCTGGAACTTTCAAAGAAGGCCCAGAGCCAGGCTGATTTAGAAAGACAGTTCAAATGTGCAAGAGGAGGTGTCTTCCTGAGCCAGCAACCTTTATTGATTAAGTAAGGTATTTCTCTCTTTGTTTGCCATGACTAAAGCATGACCAATATTGTGTTCCTATCCAAACATGTTAATTATTGTGTGGCCGGCATTGGATGCTGTAGCAGCGGGGAGAATTATGATTTGCTTAGAACTTAAGTATTATATGTATTTGAGATCTTGGAGTTCAGCTAGGATTTTCTTTAATGGTCTATTTTATTTGCTTGATATAAGATCTTTTTTTGTAGTGTACCTCATAGTAATTCCCTCTTTTTAGTGAATTCCTTACAAATTTAACCTTTTATGATGTGTTATGATAGGCTTTAACATAGAATATGCTTAACAAACTTCTGATAACTTTACAAAAATGCATTTACTTGTATGCAGCAACTTTCTGAGGTATATAATTGCAGAACTTTTCTAAAAAGCTGCAACCTTAAAGTTCTTCTTCTGAAGTGTTTAATTTGAATGAATAAAAAAGCAAACAAGTTCATGAGATATTAGTAGAAAGTTCTCTCCATCTAAAATAAGATCTGATAGTTTTCTCCATCTATGGACTATCAGATCTTTTTTTGGAAGGCAACAACTTAATACCTTGTAAAGCGAATGCATTATGCTCTTTTCTTCTTTTATTTTTATTTTTACATAATATAGATACAGTGATATTTTGTTGATTTAGTGTTTGTTAATCTTCCTCACATTCAATTGGCTTTCTTCCTGACGTGCACATACAGCTACCAATTTATATTTTTGGGTGATCTGTATTGTCATTTAAAATAAGACATACTAGAGTGTGTTTATGTTACTCATTATAAACTAGAACAGTAGTAAACATACCAAACCATCAAATTCTTACTTCATAATTTTATTTTGTAATGAGTTTATGTAGTATACATTGACTACTGGAACTTTTCGGAATGATATTTTTGGAATGCCTTTTCTGCTCTTCAGACCGCAGATGTTCCCTATACCAGATGCACAACTTGAAGAATAACAACTGCTAAAAATACACAAACTGTCAGCTTTGTTTTACAGAGAGAAACTAACTTCAAGTAAGATAAATCTGTATTTAAGTACGATGTAAATATCTTGAGTTATTCCCAGACAGATAATAATCCCATCATATGGTGCAAATAATCGCATTACAAATGCATAATTTGAGTCCAAGGTGGGATAAATGTGAAGTAAAATAGTTATCATATAAACTAGTAGTATTGACATCAATTTTGAAAAGAAAAAACAAAACAATTATAAGGCATATTTAATCAAATGCCTTGTACTGATATTTTTGCTCTCTGTGTTAAGATTTTAAAAAATAGCTCATATTTTGTGGTTATACCTTTGAGATCTCACAGCTGTAATACTTTTTGCAAGGTCAGATAATAGAATATTTGTCTCCTAGTAGGTTAAGCAGACTATAAAAATTAATATGATTTCAAATAACCCTTAGAAAAATCAAGCAAGGGTGCTCCCTTTTTACCTATCTCAAAGTTAATTATGTTTGTCAAGAAGACAGTAAGAAAAGGCAGTGGGAAATCTGGCAGCCTGCTGGCAACCACCCAGACTCAGCAACTCCAGCAGTTCCCATTTGTCCAAGTTGTTCCCATTGATAACATTAGAATGAGGACACTGTTTCAGAGGACTCACTTTGTCACTGTTGTTATGCGTAATAAATCAAGTCAACAAATTAACGTGCTGTAGACTGTAACAGAATTTGACCAACGGATTTGACTTTTAGAGAATAGCTCCAAAATGATCTATGTCAAGCAAAGGTATCAAAAGGTCATGACATGTTCCTTTTATTTTTCATTTTTACTGTAAACATATTTTGATTCACGTCAGTGTGGATGTGCACATATATAAAGTGAGTTTAATGCAGGAAGGAATTCTAGGTAAAAACAGAGGTGAGTTTAGGGGATAACTTGAATAGAAGTATCGTTTTCCAAGTGCAAACTTTAAAGCTCCTACCTCTCTGTAGATTCATCTGAATTTTCCTCTGTGATCATCTGCAACTCCTGTGTGGTTTTTGAATCTTCTTTAACACAGTTTTCCTCTGTGCCAGTTTTGGGAATATCCTCATTTGCTCGAAGCTGCTCTATGAGGTTTTGGTGATGCCAGGACTGGAGAGCTCGGTGGTGCACTGGGGTAGGACCTGGCACAGGGGCCAGTATGTTGTGGTGGACGGGGCTGCTGTTTTTCTTCAGCCCATTCCTGTCCCGAGAGTGGTTCTTCAACCTGTTCTGAACGGGTGTCCCTCTGTGGCCTCCGGTGCCGGCGGAGCCTTGCGAGGGGTGGCTGAACCACCTCCAGCGGAGCCTCAGGATCTGCTTCACGTCAAACTCTTTCTTTCCAGATACTGACATTTTTTTCAGAGAAAAGAGGAGAGAGAAGAAAAAAAAAAAAAAAAAGGAAAAGAAAGCCGGAGACAAAAGCCTATCCTTTCAGGAAGGAAATGGATTCTTTGTTATCTCTTGTGTTTCAACTCCTCTTCTTAAGAAAAGACAACAAAAGAACAAATACCGGTAGCTCGTTGCTCTCTCCTGATTAATACACTGCAAGCTCTTCAAGCCGATGCTAAGCTGCTGCTAGCTGCATAGGTGGGAATCCATACTGACAGGATGATGAGGTCAGACCTTAAACAAGTAAATCAGCTTAGCACAGGAAAGCAGCAACCATAACATTACCCAGCTGCTGGGCTTACACGCACGCAGCACTATAGCACCGCGCTCATATATAACCTTGCCTCACATGATCCGGAGGGATCTTGAGCTGCAGCTTAAAATGCAGGAAGGCACCCAGCAATAAAGTGATAGGCTTGCTATCTCGGGAGGTTTTCCGTGCAGCCTGCTAATAAGCAGTTCTTCGTTCAACACGAGATTGAAGTGCATTCTTCTGTGCTGTTCTCATGCAGATTTTTGGTAACGATTCACCAGGAAGCCATCCTGCCGTTCGCGTGTTTCCTTAAGAGCTTTGCATTTGTTTATCTTGCTCTGTAAAATTCCTACAAATGGCCTCAGTGTGGTAGTACTTACCTAAAGGAAAGAGGCAGCATTTGAATATGCTGTGCAGAACAAGTGTGTGTTTTCCCACCTACAGATAGAATTTTTGATACAATCACAGGGCTATCAGAACAGGGGGAGAGAGCTTGCAAAAAACAGAGGAGATGTGCTCCCTGAATGACTGTATCTGTGGAAAACACAGTGTTTCCTGGCTAAGTGCCTGTGTAAACACCCTTTGCCATCCTGCTCTTAAATTCTCACGATCCATGAAAAGAGCGTGATTTCAAATAATAATACACTTTTTTGCTAGTGTGCAGTGCAACATGTTTTCAGCGAATGTAAAGATTTGTTCTCACCTATTCATTAATATACAGAGCTGTGAACTGTTCACTGTGTGTTTCAAAATAATGTACACAATGTCTTGACATTGTCTTGAGGATTATTTGAAAGCTATAACCAACATATCTTCATTGCTACATTGAATATTGATGCTGAGTTAGTACAATAAAATGTACATTAGCATGGGATTTTGGTGGCACGGCAGCTGCCCAGGACATCTAGGAGAAGTGGAAATTTAGTTGCAAATAAGACTTCTGGTTGTAGGAGTCTGCTTCCCTACGTGAGAGGATAAACTGATTGTGGGAGCTAAAATGTGAGCCCTGGCAAGCCTCGCTGCAGCACTTTGGTATCGTTGTCCCAGTAAGTAGCACAGCACTCCATTTCTTAGTAATCCACTAGGACAAACTGTGTATTATTATGTATGAATATATTTGAAACATATATATAGGTATCTCAGGATCTCTTTATTATAGTCTTCACTTTTCTTACAATCCTATGCATGTTATTTACTGGAGATTGAAATGAAAGAAGGATTTCTGTGTATGAGACTATTAGTGCTGTTAATATATTCTTAAAAGACTCAATTTTCAATGTTATAAGAAAGGACAGAAATCAGAAAATGTGTTCAACTTCCAAGGATGTGTATATTAAAAAAGATTTTACCAAATTTATGGAGAGAAAATGGAGAAATGAAAATGCTGATTATTGGATAAGAGACAATTATATCTCTCCAGAAGTTAGTCTAAGATCTTTTCTCACTTTAATGATGAATTTTTGGATGCATGTGAAAATTTCCAGAAACAAAAATGCTTCTGGACATAATACATACACAAAAGTGTATTTTTCTTGCACTGTGGCTATTTAATGTTTCTTTGCTTTTGAAGAGGATGTTCCTCTATTTGCTTTCATAAAAGTAATGGGACTTAGTGGTATCTATATTTAGTCCTCAGCTCATGGCAATCCAAGACCTATTTTAAGAGCAAGATGTCTATATATATATACACCAAGTTAATATAAAAATTTATGATAAAATCCTATAGAGGTGGTCAGAGAGCATGGTTTCTCACTACTCTCTTAAATCTTAATCAGGTCACTGCACGATCCCAGCAGCTCTGTCAGTTCCGCTTAGCAGGAGCTCTGATATATTTAACCCAGAGTTTTTCACTATTTCACAAAGCTTCTGCTAGTGTTTCCTTTCCTTAAATCCCTTCTGCAGTAGGTTTATTTATACTTCAAGTTATCATTAAAAGTATTCTCCTTGAATTTAACGTGACAGCATAGAGAAAGTCCTTCTGTGTGTGAATTACTCGGTTTCCTTAGCACTTAATACTTTACATTTGCCCACACGCGTGCTATCTAGCTAAAATTCAAGTAGCAAGAATGGACATTTTCTGAGCAGACTGTCTGTTTAAAAATTCAACTCGAGGTATGGAATATGTCTCAAGTCGGAGTAAGTATGATGTTCGAACATCGAGTTGCCATTGTGGCTAAAATTTCTAAATGATTTACTAAGAGCAAGTCTGATAAGGTTCATGATTTAAAACTTCATGTCTGAAATTACTAAAAGCGGCTATAAACATGGCACAAGTTTACAACGCAGCTACTTCCAATCATTTATATCTATCTGCTGGTCATTATCAGTGTGACTGGAACAGGAATCTTACATTTTAGCAGATGAATTGATTATAAAAAATACTTTCTTTTTTACACAAAAATTGAGAAAATTTATTTCCTTTAAAGTTGGGTACAATTTGAGAAGAAAAGGCTTGGGGGGAATGTAATTGCTGCATTCAGGTACATTGGGGTATCTAACTGCAGCGCGCACTGAGCAGAGCCAGACTCTACTCGGACATCCCTAGGACTAGCACAAGAGGCAACAGGAGCATGTTGAGTAGGGGAAATTCCAGGTAGATAGATATAAGAAAACACTTTTTACAGTGAAGTTGGTCAAACAAGTGAGAAGAGATTGCCAAGAGAGGCTGGACTTGCTTTGAGCAGAAGGTTGGACAAGGTGAGGTCCAGAGGCCCCTTCCAACCTCGGCTACTCTGTGGTTCTGTGATGTGAAGGGAGTTGTAAATGTTTATTTAGAGACTGCAGAGGGGCCGTGTAAAACTAAGGCTGTGGTCAGGTATGAGGTAACCCACCCAAGCCCTTCAAGTGGGAAGGAGAAGCACAGTATAACTGCCTGCGGTCGTGAGGGATTTCTGGCTGTTTGATATTTCTATTCCTCCCATAGGCAGCTTGGTGGTAGCTTGGGAGAAAATACATATTCTGTGGAAAACCTCCATTTATTTCAGCAGAGGGTAAGATTTTGAGGAAGACTTTTGCTCAGACTAGGAAAATGTACTAAATATGATGGTAGACCAGGAAGCTAGGAATCTTTTGAAAAGATTTCTATAAAAAAGCTACACTTCCAGGTAAATTGACAGATACCTACTATTAATAAGCATGTAAATAGGTGCTAGTAATACTTTTAAGATTAAAACTTTAAATACATAATAGGGCACTTGAATTAGCAAAGAGGAAATTGAGAATTTTCTTTTTTCACAAAACATGTTTTAAGCAATTTTCCAATGCTACTTTGGGAAACACCAATTTCTGTGTTGAAGTATGGCTGCCTCTCATGCCTATCTGCCATGAAGATGGCTACCTTAAAGAAAGGACTGTTTGCTAATGGACTTTGAAATGGCAGTGTTCTCTAATTAATGCAGTAGTAATTGTTTGGAGAATTTGAGCAAATGCAGTGTATTCATGCAGTTGTATAAGGTTTATCCTCCTCTAAAAAGAGACATAGCAAATGATTTCTTATTCTTTCTCTGTTGGCCTTGAGGCGACAGTGCAGTGCCTGTATGAAAAGCCTGTTAGAAAAATTGATCTCTGTTCCCACAAGCCTGGCAAAGAATAATAAAAAGGAATAGTCTAACTTTCTTGCAGAATAAGTCAAGAAAGAAACCACCTGCAGACTCTAAAACCAAGAGTACTGCAAGGACTAGATAACTACCAAAAGCTAATGAAGTCGTTCTTTGTTGAAGATGAGGCAGGCTAGGAAATTTTTTTTTTTTTTAATTCAAAGGCAAAAAATCAGTGATATTTTTGGAGCAGAGGCCTTCAGTGTTAATTTCACTAAGGCAAATAGGGGAAATCTGCATATGCTGAATGAGACGTTTTGTTTTCAATGGAAAAATGAGCACTGAGAGTAATCGAATGATGCATAGATATGCTTTGACTTCTGATAGAATCGTAATAGGATGACATTTGAAATGAGAGAAATTACTGAGTGATGAAAATTTAATATTGTAAAAAGCCATTGAATAACAAAAGAACTATAAGATATTCAGAGGACAAACTGAAAGGATTTGAGTGTGGCATAGTGCAATATATATTAAGTTTTTCTCGCTATTTTTTTTCCTCTAGACATGTATCCAATACCAACAACTGCCCCGGTATCAAATATATTTTTAAATGGATATTTAAAAATGTAGGTATTTCTAATCTAGACATTCACAGATTCATGTGTAACTAAAGAAATTGCCAGTGACCAAAGCACCAAAAACATTTTAAATAATGTTTAAAAGCAAACAAAAGCATACTGCATTCTATGCAACACAAAAATATCTGCATGGGTAGCAACTTTGTAACAGTGATTTAATATCCTTTTAAGTTAAAATGCAGGACAAGGGAAAGGGTCATAAATAACACACAGCTACCTTAATAAGTCTGAATACCTGAAAAAGACAAAACTGATTCAAGGTACAAATAAATTCTGATATGGCAGGGGATAAGAATAACAAGCATGTGCTTTTACCATCTGTTTCGTGGGGAATGCATGTCCTTTGTACTCCAAATCTAGGTGTGCAGAAAGGTCTTCAAATCATTAAACTTGATTTTAAAAAGGCTAACAACACTAAGATGAAAGAAGCAAGCAAAACACGAAGTTAAGAATATGTTTTTCGATATGCTTGATGGCATTACGCCTTTTAAAAATTCAAGTTACCTACGAGTTGTTATCAATAGGGTGATACCAACACTCTGCAGTGTTTGCAATAGGGAAAAACATCACTCTGACATCTGCATAAGTACAGATCTTCAATATGTAAATGGTTGGGTATGAAAGAGCTGTAAGTTATCTACCCAAACAGCATAACCTACGGGGTTTTCAGTGTCTATTCAGCCTGTGTATTTATATTGCATGTGAGACCAGATAAAGAGAACAGGCTGAATATTTTCATTATACTGTTTTGAAAACAATACTTCAAGAGAACACCTGTAATCTATCATGTGTGCACAAGATACTCCAGGAAACATCTGCATAGTGCAGTAACAGCATTAACAGGAGTCAAAGTTATCCTCGCTGACTTTGTGTAGTGCAAAGGAACGTGAGGGAAAAATAGATATATTTAAAACCTGCAGGATGCTTTTGATACTTGCTGTTAAAGGAGGCAGTAGAGATGAACCACATATGCAAAAGTGCTCACACATTTAAATATAATTGTTTCCTTAAATACCTGGAAACTATTCTACAGACTGCAACCCACCTACTAAGCTTTATACCAAAATTAGGAGAAATCACATATTTCCACAAGACGCAAGGAAAAAGAATGCAATTAAATGAACCTGGCATAAGTCTAAGGAAGATCTTTCTAAACAGGAACAAGAACACCATTATCACCAACAGTACTGCATAATAAAAGCTTGCACCGAATCTGAAAGTGTGTGGGGAAAATATGAAACGTGATTAAATCCAGCATGTTGTTACATAGTGCAGTGGCTTACCCAGAACAATTTAAGCAATGAGAATGTTGAATTCAGCCTTTTGTTATGTTAGTGGTTCTGGCATGTGTAACTGTTCAATCTGTTGCCCCATCTTTCTCAGTCTATCACAGGGTCTGCTGTTCGTTCTCATGGGGCGTTTTACCAGATGAGAGTGAGGACATAGCTGCCCATATTCTGAATAATAGAAAAGGTTGACAAAGGGTTAGGGTCAGGGTTTCCAAAGTTACTACTTATTCTATTTGCCTAATTTGACACATCAGAGAATCACAGATGCAAAGCATTTTCCAAAATACAATTAAGTCGTATTGCATTGAATAAGCATCCTCGTCCCTTTGGATAATGATGACATCTTGTATTTTCATTTTTTTAAGTCTGTATGTTTAGTGTATTTTTTTCCTTTTAAATCAACCATATATTTAAATAAATTATTTTACTTATATCTGTTGAAGGCAAAAATAAACTAGACCTATATGTGACTTATAAAGGGAAAAACTAATCAAAAAATAAAGAAATATTTTCTATGCAAAATTAAAATGATTGAATACAGAGTTAATAGCCAGAATTATTATGTTTGTAATAGAAAAGTCTTAAAATGGCTTTCAAAAATGGTTTTTCAAGAGGAGTCTTCAGGGGAGAATGTTATTTTATAGACAGTTTCCTGCTGCCAATATACATAGTCATTTACCAACTCCTAACACAACCGACATCAGCCATTAGAATGCACTGCTGCTAATCAATGGGAAACTTGGATATAAAGATAATATGTATCATTTAAGGCTTTAAGATCAACCAGATATTAATCAGTCTGTCACTTTATAGATAGCCAATGTAAATAATATAGATTAAAGCTAATATTCACAATATTAACCCATTCTAAAGTGATATGCTCCCTGTTCTTTTTGGTCAGAAGGTCCAGTAAAGCTATTTTACATTATTTAAACACAATCTGTTTTATGTGTGCAAAAAATAAAATAAAAAATCACATCGTTACCATATCACTACTATAAATCCCTTCCTTCACAAAAAGTGTCAAGCAAGAGCTTTATTCATTTGAATCTCCTGCTCCTAAGCTTGTCTAAGCTCTTAAGGTAGCTTGAATAAGATGCCATTGCCTCTGAGGACTTTTGTGAAACAAACTAACAAACAAAAAAATCGCCCTCTCTACCTCTTAGTCATTAATAAGAGCCCATCAACTCAAATATAAGGACATAATTCAAACAAATTTCACTGTAATGTGCCATTTCTTTGTATCTTTGTAATGAGAGAACAGGTGGCTTTTGTTTTCAATGCAACTTGTTTGTTTTATACCTTGTTTTTTGGAAACTAGACAAAGTACTTGGAAAAAAATGTTTTAGAAACACAGGAAATATCGCTTTTCCCCTATTAACTCTGAGTTCCACACACCTACTGTAAATAAGTGGAAAGATGAATTATAACATATCAACTGTCGAGATGGAAAGGCACTGTGTTTTTTGTTGTTATTTTTTGTATTTTGGTGGGTTTTGTGCATGTTTGGGTTTTTTGTCTTTTTTGATTTGAGGTTAGTTTGCTTATTGAAGTGTTCTAAGAATTCAAGTACTCCAGAACAAATATTTTGCATTCCTCCCTCACTAGCTTCTCTAAGACTACTTTCCATAAAGTTTGAAATGAGACAAGACTTTCTGCTATAAGAAAACAGCCTTAAACAGGTCAGTAGGAAATGCATGCATGTGTGAATGAATTTATGGTAATCCCATATTGCAGTAACCTTGAGCACTGGTTAGGCAGCTGTAATCAAAATACAGTTTGTCTTCATTAATGGTGGTGGAAATTGAAGTGTTTCAGAGGAATCTGTGCAGATTCAGCATATTTACATTCTATTTAATTTTAAATAAGTACAACATAAATCTTCATTTCTCTCTTGCGATCCACTTCCTCAAAATAATTGTAATTTGACCTCCAATAGTATTCTGCCTTTTGATTGAATTAGGTATTAAATTGGCTGGACTATCACGCAGCACATTCTTCAGAGTGACAGGGTACTGGGTGGTTAATATATTTGAGAGGGACTAATTCACAAAGGATAGCTGTGGCAGAAGAGGGAAAGTGACAAAAAAGGATAACACATTTTAATGGTAATTTGAAGTTGAGTACAAAAGTGTTGGATTTTTTTGTTTGTTTTTTAGGATTTGCCAGGAACAGTGTTTTACAATTTCTTTACTGAGTTGCATTATCTAACATGCTAACGGTAATTAGACTTGTTAGATGTAGCTAAATACTAAGGAAGTAATGCAAGCAGTTATCGCAACTTTCATGAATATATCTTCATATAGAAAATACTTGAATTTTCCTCTTCACTGGAACATGTGAACATAGCAACATGTATTTATCCAACTATTACCATCACTGGATATGGAAAGAATCTGGCATACTCGCAGAAAAACGCAGTATTTAGATTTGACACTTGTCAGTATAGGTCTTTATCACATGCCATCTCAAAGTCTTGACAGAATAAGGACTTATGCCCAAGGTCAGGCTTCTCTGGTAATTTTCGAATGTGAATTTTGTTCAGGATCTCTTAAAAAGTAATAAATGCTGTCTTTCATTTCAAGAGAAGGAGGCCCTTCGGGCAGTTGTGTTGCAATGCAGTACACAATGGAATGATTCCTAGATGTATTAATTTTAAAGTCACAAAGAACTTTTGAGGCTTAGGAAAGGTGCTGCGTATATTACTAACCAAATGGTTTAGAAAGTGTGGCTGTGCATCTCCTCCTATGCATTGACAACAGAGGCTCTTACACCCTAATCATGGACAAACTACCTGCCCTAAGGCAGGCGTTTGAGTGGTTTGAGACAATCATTTGGAGTCTTGCTTCTTAAGGTCTTATCTATCTTCCAGTTCACGTATTGATTAGATCACAGATACACCCAGGTTCACACAAGCCAGCATACAGTGTCAAGTGTGGAAACAGGCCAGCATGTAAGCCATCTGGCTCACCTTTAGAATTATACTGAAGTATGCATTTTTTTTTACTGGTAAGGGAAATAAGTTTGAGGCTGTTAGTGTTGGTTTTTACAGTATAATGATTCATCGACCTTTCTTACTACCTTCAGTTTTCCTCCCAGTTGTCATCAATTTTCCTATGATTTTCCATAGCCCATTGATCTATCCTTTGCGAGGCCCTAGGAGTGCAAGGCACATAATACGTTTTAAAAATCATACAGTTCCAAGCATCACTGTCACAGCTCATCTGAAAGGGTGCTTTAAGCCAGCATAATTGTCAGAAAACTGTACAACAGCATCCTATGAGCAGACATCCCTTTGGCCATGTCACCTGTAAAAACGCAGACGAGCTCAATTTTTACCTTGACAAAAAGCCATGCAGAATCACATCATAATCGTATTGCCATTCAGCTTGGCTCTAGCTGTTGTCAGCTGCCCAGCAGCCCTGAGGCTGCTCTTTTACTTGCTGATGCTAGCCCAGAATATAAAAACATATAAACATGGCTTTAACCCACCTAAATGCTAACTTCCTCATACAAAAGAAAAAAGATTCTGTCACTTCTGTAATTTTTAGAAGGGACAAGCTCAGCAACTATATCTAGGGTGTAGTGAAAAGCTTTAGTAAATATATTCATGCTTTCTGGGGAAAACAGCTATGTCGTATATGAGAAATTACATTAAAATATAGATTTTTTTTATCTTCACCTATATTAATAATCAAACAATTATCTAAACAACCTATTTGTCAAATTTGTGAGGGAACACACTGCAAAATCACCAGGGAAAGATCAACATGAAACTCCCAGAAAGCAGAGATTCTTGAGTAGAACATATGGGCAAAATTTATGAACAGAAGATTCCAAAAGGAGATCAATATAAACAGCTGAAAGAGAACCAGAACATACCTGACAATACATTAAATCTGACTTTTTAGCATATAAGTTGATTGAAAAATGCAGTTACAGAGTAGGAGAGGTGTAAAATTGAAGTAGTACATCTTGTTTTAAGGTAGGTTATGATGACCTAAATTCTTTCAGGACTTCTGCAATAGTTCTTCCCCCCCTTGATGCAGTCCAAGTGGGGGAAGAAATCAGGGAGACAACTACCAGGATCAGATAACGAGGTAATTAACACCTGAACAGGGCTATGTGTGAGGAGTCAGGTTGAGCTGGGGCACATCTCTCACACTGACACAGTCAGGCTTGCAGACCTCTAACTTCTGTAGTAACAAGTGCATGTGGCAGAAAAAGCATTAATAAGATATACAACCTTCTTGTAAATAAAAAATATTTTACTTTCTAAAGGAAACAATGTAGAAATCCTAAAAATCTTTCTTGTGATTCAAATCATTATTTATATAGGAGAGTGTTTAAATCACACTTTTTGCTAACATGAAAGAGTCTAAGAAGCTTTAATAAAAAGGCAAATATTACTATGCCTGGTGCTTGGTATCAGTGCAAGAATTACTGTCTGCAATGACCTGGAGAACTAGACTTGCCTTTTCGTCTACCTTTAAAGCACAGAGTTTTCTGGTATAAGTATCCTATTTTTGTCAATGTTTTGATTAGTAGTGTACAGATGTTATTTTATATAATTGTTGATATTTCCAGTTGTGATTTTCTAGTTTTTTTGATATGTTCTTAACACATTAGTATGAAGTATTAAATGTCCAAGAAAACAGTTTTAATTCTTCCTTTCTTATTTTGGCTAGAATAGCAAAATTAATCCATTGAAGGAAAAGCAGATTGGGGATTTAATAAAGAGATAGATTAAAAGATTGTCTTCTAGAATTTTTTTTCACATCTATGTGAATGGAGCGATATTTCATTGTGTGAGGGGAAGCGTTGGTGGTAGTTTACTCGATACTGTATGAAGTTCCTGGAAACCGGATCCATAGAGCAGTGCGGCTGCCCCAGTTTTACTCTTCACATTTTGGCAGTGTGAAGGCTGGAATTTCGATCAGGAGGTTAAGCCTGGTGACAAGAAACCAGAGGAAGCGGAGCTGGGAATGGGGCAGCCCGCTCCCCCAGGGTCCCGCGCGGACAGGCTCGTCCTTCAGGCAAAGGGAGACCTCTCTGGGGCCACCACCATGTGCTGCGCAGACCTGAGCAGGGTGTCGGATCTAGAGACCTGCATTGTTTCCCCATGGAAACTGGCCACTGGCCTGAGGGGCTGCCGTGGAGACTGCCAGGCCTCTGCAGTGGGAAGGCACTGGGAAAAAGGATTGGAAAGGACCCATGGCTGGCGGACATATCTACTGTCTCCCTTGATGCTTTTTTGGTCCATTGTAGAGACCCTGAGGGCCCATGGAGACCTGGGGGGGCTGGCACAAAAGGTTGTGGAGCTCCCGGGTTTCAGCGAGAAGAGGAGCCTGGCCAGGAGCTGCTGCTGTTTTGGTTTGTTTTTTGTTTTCCCATGGACAAAGAAAGCACAGCTGTTGGAGCACAAAGCCAGACGGGAGGAAGGGAGCATTTCCAGCCTGCTGTGTCCGAGCTGTCCTTGTTTGGCGAGGCCTGGTCCCAGGCGGATTTCACCCCCACCAGCACCAGGCACTGGAAGCCATTGGCACTTCTTGTTCTCCCAGTGGGCAGCACGGAGAAGGAAACAGAAGTGATGCTGTTGGAGACCTTAGGTCAGCCCAGGTACCTGACATGGCGCTCGCACCTCATGGGACTCCCAGACAGCCGAGGAAGCTGCTGGCATCTCCCAGGGGTGGGTGCCTTGTGGCAGCCCCATCAAACCTCCCGGTCCTCACCCGAGGCGAGAGCCTCGTCCTCTCCTGTGGAATGATCCCTGTGTGCCCGGCGTCTGCGCGTTTTATCAGCATGTGCCTAACTTGCTCAGGCTCAGCATGCACGTGGGTTGGCAAGAGTGAGGTCTAAACTGCAGAACCACATCCTCATTTATGACCAAAAAAAAAAGGACCTTTTTTCAAAGTACGGTATTTAATATATATAGTTAGAAAAAAATATATATCCACTGACTAAGTGCTAAAAAGAATTCATATACAATATAAGTGTTATATTGACAGCTGACTATATCGGTCATGAGAGAAATGCTCAATTTCACTTCTGTTGTGGGGTCCAACGGATTTTGCTTCACTTTTGAAGGGCTGTGAATAAAACTGCCAGCACTTCTATTAATTTTTTAAGTGAACTTTATCCTTGAACTTCCCTCTAAGGGTTCAAATTTATTGTCATGAAGTAGTTGTTAATGATAAAACACATTTGCAGATGTGCAGACTTAGAATTATAGGAAGTATGAAGAAGACCCTTGTGTAAAGACTAGCACAACAGAGAACCAGGGAAGTTTGTTATTTAAGTATTTAAAAGACTTAAATAAAGGAGACTGTCTGCTTTAGAAAGGTATATGAAATAGTATGCATTTCTGCTTTACTACTTTAAAAATATTTTGTGAGGAAATCTGATTTTTCTGCCTGAATCAGCAATGTCTGTTGTGCTTCATGACTTCTGTCCCTGTTACATTGCTTTTGCAGCAGTTAGATATCAATGATCTGAAACTCTAGGAGAAAGGTAGCTGTATATGCTGCTATGTGAAATTGGGAAAAGCAACTTCCTCATACTTCCTAAGATTTCACAGTTGATAAAGTGACTAAATTGAAGATATTTGTGGCCCATTACATAACATGGCATAGTGCTGTTACCAATGGAGAAGCAATCTAGTGATACAGACCCGTCAGGTTTCAAAGAGTGAATTGGTAGCAATCGAAGTGTTGGGATCTGTATATTTGGACAGTATGGGGAGCTGCTCTGAATGAAGGAGTGCATGTTTCTTGTTACCACATTCATTTTGATTTCATTTTTGATTGTCTCTTCTTTTTGGAGAACAAAAACTTCCTCTTTTTCTTACCACAACTAGGACACAGCACTGCTCTGTGCTGCAACTAGGGCAAAGCGCCTAGGTTGGCACTTCATACGCAGCAAGAAAAAGCCTGAGGTTGTGTGTGTACGAGTTGAGGACTGCTTATGTTACTAAGCGTTACTAAATGTAGCATTTAAATATAAATAAAATATACATATAGTACAGGAAAAAAAATGGTCACATGTATATTTGCATTTTAATTATTTCAGAATTTAATGTTAGAACTTGGTCAATACAGTTCTTATAGAATATGCACACCTTAGGTAAATGGCATACACTTCCAAGAATTTCATAGATGAGCATGATTTATGCCAAACAATTGGTGGAAACCAGTAGCTGTGGTCAAACAGCTGGAGTAATAGAGCAATGGCACTGAAATTAAGCAGCAGAGAAAGGACTGCATTTATCTAATAGACTTCCTCTGAGGGGAAAATGGTTCTGTGTTGCATGTTTGCTTTTTTCGGTAAGTTTTTGAGGGTTTTTTGGTTTTTTGAAGAGACCTTGGTTTGAGATCAGCTTTTAAACTTGAGCTCCAAATGTGGCAGCAATGTTGTCATGGAAACCCCATTACCTAACACCGTGTTACTGAACCTCCTGCCAGTTCCTCACAGTTGAATGCTGAAGGCAGCCTTAGACGTTATTGCATGTTCTGTCCTGGAACAGTTGAGCAGACCTTTCCACATATAGACTGTGACTTGTGAATACGAAGAGCTTTTCTGGAAGGGGAAAAAAAAGTTTTCCCCTTGCAGAGGTCAGTCAATGTGCTGTATCTCAGTGGTGAATTTTTGTCGTCTCAGTTAAATGTGTTTTGCAGGGAGAAGAGGTGACTCGCAGACATTTTGAGTTAGAATGGTGATGATGCTGTCTGCTTTAGAATATCCTTCATATTATGTTGCCGTCTTTCTCTTGCATTGAAAGTGGTGTTCTGGATGAGCTTGTGTAGATGCTGGCCTTAATCCAGTCAAGATTGGAATCCCTGCTGTGACATCACTGACCTCATAGCAGTTGCTGCAGAGCGTCCGTTCACGTTCAAGGGAGGCTCCAGAGCATGCAGGCTAACGTACAGCCTGCGTTTCCAAGCCTCTCTTTGATTTAATACCAACACCTTATTTCCCAAATTTGAATAAATGGCAAATTCCATTTGTTCAGCATTGAGAATTAACAGTAGAAGCAATTCCACAGTATTATGACACTAGTCCAGATTTTGGGATAACCATCCTGTTAGCCAGCTGTTTTCCCGGCAGGAGAGGCAGGTTGCAGCAGATCAGCCTCAGCACAGTCCCCTTCTCTCTCCTGTGGTGCCCTGCCAGCACAGAAGTTGCCCTTCAAGCATCGTGACATGTATGTGGTTTAAGAGTTGCAAGTTGGCCACCCTTTACTACTGCTGCTGAGTTCAGTTTGTAAAATCTGAATATATATATATATATATATAATTCTATGTGTCATCTGTTCTTTTCTACAGTTTTTTTCTTATAAGCAAGCAGAAAGCTGTTCATCAAAAGATTTAAAATATTAGTGAATTGTGTGACTTTTCTTATTCTCAGGATTTTGAATTTCAATGACTTTTTTTTTAATATGTTTGCTATTGCTTTAAAAATATTTATAGATATTTTGGAATCCTGCTTGACTATAGCCTTGTGCATGAAGCAGTTGTTAGCCTAAATACCCCACTATGTATTTCTTATCTGTGTATGACTACCTCCTAAACCGTTTATTTGATTCAAAATACTTATATTCTGATACACTTGGTAAAACATACACATAAAAGAAAGCCTAGCTAGAAATGCATGTCAGAACTCAAAGCTGACAATTTCATTCAAACTATAGATGACTGATATGATTTGCCACAAGATTCCAGTAACACAGTAACAGTAAATGAGTAACACAGTAACAGGGGGGGGGGGGGAATGTTTTTAGGGTATGACTTTATTGTTCTACATTAAAGGAGCCTAAGTATTGGTGATTTTTTTTCCATGCATTAAATTAGCTGTGTGGGTGAGCTGTGTATGGAGGGGTAGCTTTTATCTTTGGAGGCTAGTAAAAGATTATGGTTTATTGCTGGGATAAAGCTCTTTTATAAGTTTAAGTAAAGTGGAAGAGACAGCAAATCTGTGGATTACAGCTAGGTTTTTGGTGTGCTGACTAATGCTGTTTTCAAGAAATCAAAACCATATCATGACTTTTGATATGAAGGTACTGCAGTAGTAGGACATATAGGAAGTTTCACTTCACGTTTTTAGTCAAATAAATCAGTTTCCCTGAATTTGATTTTCAATGTACTTCTGTTGTTTAGAAGCTAAAAATCTTAGGTATGTGCTCATACCGAAACTGGGAGTATTAGCTATTATAATACTGTATCTATGGTAATATATACTATATATATATATACACCACTATAATATATAATATATACTACTATATCTATGACATATACTACTTTATCTATGATAATATTACGATAACATGTTACTGTCAGATCTTGAATCTTCTCAGGATTTATTTGGAATCCAGATGCATGGATCTATACTTCTCCCACAGAGCAGGTGGGGACCTAAGGGAGAGTGTGAACCCTTGCTAAGCTTGTTCCTCTAAACAGAGAGGTCTTTTGTATTAGTGGGAGTGATTATGTAGAATAATACATGGAAGAAAGCTGGACTTACTGTCTCCATGTACAAGTCTGCCAAATTCAGCAGCTGTCATAATAAATTGAATGCACAAATAGCTTGTGTGATCCCTATTATATTCCACTATTTTATCTTTCAAGAATTCCTATTTAAGAGTCTATAGCTGTTTCGACATCTCCCAACCTAAGCCCAGCACACAACTTGTGGTGTTTTGTCTGAGATTTTTCAGTGTGAAAGGAAAGGACAAGCATGGACGAAGAGCAGAGCTCTGTCTGTGCTGGGGATGTGCACAGCTCTCCGATGCTGCCGTGTCCTCCACGCAGGGGCTCCTGTTTTCATGTAGCCATGAAAGGAGGGTTGAGTTACTGTGTGCTCTGGACAGAGTGTGAGAGCTCTGGAAAACCAGGACTGCTCTAACTCCTGTCTTGGCATGTAGATAGTTTGGTGGCTACGACCAAATCATGAGTATATTTAGCAACTTGTGTAATAAATATTTCTTCCATGTTTTTCTAGTAAATTCACATGGGTGCACTGCTCCAAAGAGCAAGTGCTCTGTATTTAATTCAGCAGGGAATTTTGCCTTCTCACATCCTCCAGAATGGAATTAAAATTTTAAATATGTACATTTAAGAAATATATTTTATTTCAACACGTCACTCAGTATTCCTTGCCTGTTAACCATGAAATACTTTCCAAGTCCTATCAACTAGATTAAAAAAAAAAAAAAAAGATAGCCTTTAGCATCCAAAAAAACTATTTCAGTTTTGTTTTTGCAAGCCATGTAAAATGAGTAACATCCATTTTCAGGAACTACATTTATCCTCACGGGCAGGTAGGGGTATTATTAATACCTGTTAATCTGTTAATGACAGATCCATTGCTCTGTTAATTTAGATTTCACTAAATGACATGGTTGAAAGTGCTAATTGTCTGTTGCATAATGTGTATTTCCACAGTAAGGAAACTGTTTGCACTAACTTACTATGGTTTGGATCTGGTAGGCACCTGACTGCGATCTCAACTAAAGTTAGCTAAATGAATTTAACACTCATATCTGGAATGTCTTCCTCTTACATAGTGCAGAAAATTAGATGATACCAAAGCCCAGATCTTAAAACAAACTGGTTATACAAAAATCTGGAGGCTGACGATACGTGTAGAGTGTTGCCAAGGCATTGGTCATGTCATGCTTACATAGTTTGAAAATCTGAGTGGGAAGAATGTATTTAAATTTGGTAAATAGAAATAATTCCCCAGCTGAGTTTGCATGAAGCTGTTTTTGGTATATCCAGCATATTGCCTAGTTATCTGTCTTTTTCCACGGTAACAGTGAAGTTGCTAAGCTTAGTAACTGATCTTGTTAGCCATGTAGGATACGTCTCCTATAAATTTGCTTTTTTAATGGTTAAGCTAATTGAGATACCACTACATATATTTCCTAGGGCTGGATACTTCGGAACTCTCTAAATATGTTTTTAGACATATATGTTGCCCATATAATTGTATATAACAATTATAATTATGTCTGAAATTTAGTCGTCAGTGCATGAACAGGACGTTCCAGGTTTGGACTGAACCAAAAATCTTTCCATAACTGGGTTTGAATAGAAAAATAAGACATGCCATGTGCTAGGAAAAAGACATATAGTTTACTGGGGTGTTTGTCAGGGCTTGCTAAATGTGCTCCTCTTCTTAAAACATGCAGAATATATATATTTTAAATGTGAGTGCATTTGTATGTGAGTTCATTATAACATTTGCATAATGTATAACAACAGCTGTGGAGGGATTTGAACATTGGTGTTCAGCTATATGAAATGTTCCATATTATTTCTTTGTAGTTTTTTCATAAATCTAAATTATTTCCCAGGCTTCTCATACCTGAAGGTACTTAATTAATAGATCTAACTCTGTTCGAACTGAGTAATTTAAAGAAAATTTTGCTCAAAAGATGCAAATTAAAGTTAGCTTTGGAATCTGATTATTTTCTACATTTGCACCAGCAATCAGTGTTGTTATAACATTGATTCAGGGCTGCTGTCTAGTTTTAAAAATTCTAATTTTATTTTGGAAATGAAGTTGATCAGTTGAGAAGGTCAAGCTGTGTGGGTGCTCATCACATGCCAGCACTGCTTGTCAAAACAGTCCCGATCGAAAACTAAGCAGTTGAAAAGCAAGTGACTGTTTGAGCTGCCTTTCAGAAATTTTCTTCATAATCCAAGACGAGACAAGAAGAAACTGAAAAACACATGTCTGCACATTGGGATGCAGGTTTTTCCTTGCGTATGACTTGATAGAAGTGATTGTGTAAATGTATTTTTAAAAAGTCTTATTCCGTACTAAAACAGAATTGGACAAACAAATAGAAGGCAAACAGCTGAATCTTTTCCTCCATGAACTTTTTACATAGAACTACTGGTTCTTATTCTTTTGGGTACACTCTCCGTTCGTGGAGATATACTCATTTATTTCACAAATTGATAGAGTATTTAATCTTTGTTATGTTTAACTATGGTGTTTAAAGTAATAACTATGGCTTTATTTTTTTAAGATTTCTGAAGCTGTGCACTATGGAAACAGCATGCTGAGTGAAAAAGCAAACATCTAACTGCAATTCCAATTTTATTTTAGAGTCCATTTAGTGAACATTACTTTTTGTTCTATCTATGCTTTCTGCGAAGTGGGCGGTTCTTTGGAAGGAGTTAGCCTGATTTCAGATGAATTCTCTTCCTGTTGAACAGTACTGGGATTGCAGATTGCATCTTTTGTACAGATGGAGCACTGCCTAACAGCGTTTTACCAGATGAGCTCTTCCCCTGCAATGAGGACATCGTGTAAAATGTTAGACTGCTTTCGCATGTATTTATTTATTACCATTTTATTAGTCACCAGCTTCAGTGAAATACTTCTCAACATCTTTGAGTTTTTTGCCCTTTTGAGTAATACGAAAGGGTCTTAGGCATCTTGAACATCCGTGTAAATTTTATGGATTGCCTGAAGTTCAAGGGAGATGTTTAGACTCCCCAGGAGGCCTGAGAAACTGAAGTGGCTGTTGTGAAGCAAGGACTAAAAGATTCGTCTCATGTTTCACATCTCTGCAAGGAAGGGGCATTCTCCACTAGTGAAAACAGTTGTTTTTCTTCATTTATTTTAATAAGGAAAGCATATGTTTCTTTCCAGAAATCTTTTCAGTAAGGCCTGTGCCATGTATACAGTGGCAGCATCACATCTTCAAGAGCATGCACATATGACTATTTTTAAATGCAGGCTATTGTGTTTTCAAATGAAGCAGGAGAGGTTCTTAGAAGTTCTGAAGTCTTCCTGGAGATCAGGCCAACACACAGACTGATAACAGAATAGTTGTATTTTGACAGAGTTTGAGCAACAATTTTTACTTATGAGCTGAACATTTAAAGGCTTAATATTTTGTGATTTAATATTCTACTTAACTACATATTTTTTCACATACTGTTTATCTAGCTAACATAACTGCATGTTTATGCTCTGTGTTTAACAAAACAATTTATTTCATTGTGCAAAAGGTAGTATTAAAACATTTGTAACAAACTGAGCTATAGAATAGTTTTGCTGAGTGAGTTCTTTTTTTTTCGCTCCTACAAAATCTTAATTAGTCACGAACAGAATATAGAACATTATCATGAGAAGTTCTAACTTGATCTTCAAACTATGTGAAATATTGAAGGGCTGAAGGAAAACTTTCCAAAAAAATAGAGATGTGAAATGCGTAACTATGTGAGAATGGATAACAAGCTGTTTTAGGGTGAAAACATTTCCAAATCTAAATGTGTGCATATGAAAACATGTTAGCAAGACTGCATTACCTCTTTGGGTATGACTGAGAAAGCTGTTTTTATTTAATTAGTTAGGAAAATTGTGACATTGTCATGGTCACATATTCGCCTTTGAATAACAAGATAAATCAGGGAATTGCATTGAATACTAGAGCTGCTGTTGAAGAAAAAGGGAAGAATAAACATGAAATGGTTTCACTTATTTTAAGAAATTGCCTTTTCCTCTTTCTTTTGATAATGTATGTATTTTTACTATTTCTTATATCATTTTTACTATTTGCTTTCTTCTGGGACTGGTTGACTTCAGTTAGATTGCTTCATGGCCACATACAAAATTGCTTGTGAAGTTGGTAAAGTCTGTTAAATAAGCTGTCAAAAGGTGCAGTTTCTTACCTTAGAGCTTAGTAAGAAAGACAATTTTATACAATTTAAAATTAAAGTCTTTCAGTGTCACCTTGCTGGACAGCCCGGAGATAGATTGAATATCGTTACTCTTCATTATGATGCCTCTGTAGGCAATTCAATTTCAATAATATATGGAGAAAGAAACATCACAGTCTTAACAAAACTGTCATGATAAAAGCGAGCTTTTTCTTCAGGTCCATGTTTAAAATTAAAATGAGAAGATTATAAATGGGGTTCCTAGTGTTATAGAAGGATTTAAATAGAGAAATTTTCAGATACCCTTCTTTGTGATAGAGAATCCTGAGTTTTAGGTAGAGAAAATAACACTTTGAGTTAGAACCTCATGCACTTCAGAGCAAGTACTTGACCTACTATTTTTGCATTTCTATGAAGAGCTGTCCTCTGAACACTGACTAAAGGTAACTTCTTGATCAGAATTTCATGTTAACTCAATTAAATGGTAATCTGTATGTCTTCCATATACACTAATAGAGTGAGAACTTGCTGAAAAATTAAAATACTTAAAATTGAAATTAAAATCAAAAAAAAAATGCTGGCTGTACTTGGAAGAAACAGGTCTTATAATTCAGCAGTAGTATCTTTAAAAAGTTAGCAGCTCTGACTCTTTTTTTTTCTCCTTATAAATTAAGCTACTATAGCCTAGTCCTGTTTTGATTAAAATCAAGAGAGAGACTGTGCATCAGGTTGTCCTGATTTCTTCTTTAAGCATAGCTTGCTGGGCAAAGATAATGTGAGATGATTTTTAGATATATTTCTGTATTAATACTTGCTGTGATTGCAGGAAAAAAAATGTAATTGAATACTAGCAAAAAGCATCCAAATCAGCATCAATTAGAGCAGTGATGGTGGCTACAGTTGTAATTAAAAGAAGTGTTTTTTTGCGTGAGATGGAGTTAGCCTGTAGGACTCTTGCCAAAGGATGTTAGGGATGCCAGAAGTTAAACATGGGTTAAAGAGAGATTGGACAAGTTCCTGGAAGGAGAGCATCATTGAGGATTACTAAAACACAAGGAATCATGTGTAGCTCTGAGGAAATGCAAGGCAAACTCAGCTTTGTGCTTGTTCTGCTTTTACACTTCATCCTAGTATCTTCTTTCCCTCACTGAGAGCTGATAACTTTGGCCTGATCCTGTGTGACTCTCCTAATGTTCTAATAATGTGACAGATGGAATAGGCTTGAATAGAATATGAAGTGAAAAGCATTCTAGCCAAAAACAAGATGAAAATAGTATAAGAATGGCACTAGAAGAGAATTTCTCACAATTCTGTCTAATTTCAGATTGAAATTTATGAAGTGAAAAGAAAAACTCGAGGCAAATTTTACTGTGCAGAGCTGTTGGTTTAAAAAACAAAACATCTGCTGAATTCTTGTACAGAAAAAGGAACTTTCAGTTCTTCCCAGATCCCTGTAAGCCACATACACTGTATAAATGCATACTCAGTGAAAAAAAAAAAGTAATTGGGTCAGTCATAAAGATCTAAGCGCAAGCTGGATAATACATACTAAAGCAAAGAATGTGTCATATTTAAATTAGGAGAAAAAAAAAAAAAAAGCAAAGGAAGTATTAAGAGGTTATTTCTTTTTCAAATCTTATGGTCTTCCAGTTCACAAATGCTCTTTAAAAATCATTTTCTAGTTATATTGACAGCTCTAAGCAACAAAACCAAATGAAATACACAAATAATTTCAAGTACTAATGCAATTTTTCTATTATTATTTTTAAGATTTGCAGCTGATTCCACAGATTAATAATGTAAGCACAATTAATGCATCAGCTGGTAGAAAATTAACTACAGTTAATAGCCATCGTTGTTTTGCTTGTTGCTCATCTCTCAAGTAAGACAGGGTTTTTTTAGGGATGTCTTGAACTGGAACTTTAGGCATCTAGAGTTCCATACGGAGCACTTTCCTGGCCGTAACATGGAAGTTGGGTGTTTTCTGATGTTAGAGATTACTGTGCTGTTGTAGACAAATTACCTCTAGGAAATGTAGTAACTGAATAGTCCTGGGCTATGAGCTGGTTCTCCTAAAGGTCGTTTAGCAATGTTTGTCATAGTATGTGACAGTAGTGGTGACAGGGGGATCTTACAGGAAGAAGTATGTCACTAGCCCAATGTGTTTCAAAGAAAATGACCAGAGATGGATATTCAGATTTCAAATATATAAAACAAGGATGGGGGGGGGGAGAAATACATCTCTGTATCTATTTGTTTGTATTTGCAATAATACTACGAGGAAAATGCTACTATTTTTTTATTACAGTGACAGATATAGTATTTTAGGTGCAATAATTTCAATAAAATATTTTTTAGATGCATGTAAATGACTTTATCCTTGTGTATAAGCACAATTTAAGTTCTTCAAAACATAAAAAATCGCCTGCTAGATGTTAATGCTTACTTAAAATAATACACGTACTTTCAAAGTCAATACAAAAGATCGTCTTAAGCTTGCAAAATCATTAGTTTTATAAGTAAAATAAAGATTGATGCTTTTAGGAAAACAAATTCAAGATTTTTTTTTTCTACATTATCAGTTACATTACGGAAATTATACATCTCTGACAAGAAAGAAATAGCAATCGCTTCTAACACTTTTTAAGTTAACCATTCTAAGTACAAATGAGTGTAAAGCTACATATGGGTGATGAGTTGTAGATAAGTTGTTGCCAGCTATGTATTTTATTTTAGCACATACATTTTGAAAACTACAACTATGTGACAACAAAAATGATATTTGTTAAATGGCAAAGTAAGTCTTCCTGGTCTGTCTTTGTTTCTTTGAATTGCCCGTAAATTTAATCACTTATGAAAAGGTTCTAGCTAGGTACTGAGAGGAAAAAAATGGAGGAAGTATAAAATTGTTCAAAACAAGCTGTCAGGAAACTGTTGTACAACCTTCTGGAGAGAGACTAAGCTTGTGTAACAATCACTTAAAAAAGAAAAGAAAAAAGAAAGGAAACCCACAAAGGTCTACTGAAGTGTGCTTGGCTTTCAGAAATAGGCCAGGGCTGGCAGAGGCACAGAAACACCGACAACTTACAGAAATGGAGGAGCACATTTAAGGAAAGAGATGATCTCCTAGGATGAGGTTTTAAAAGTATGTGTATCATAGAATCACAGAATGCTGAAAGTTGGCAGGAACCTCTAGAGATCATCTAGTCCAACCCCCTGCACACGCAGGGTCACCTAGAGCACGTGGCACAGGACTGCGTCCAAGCGGGTTTGGAAGATCTCCAGAGAAGGAGCCTCCACAACCTCTCTGGGCAGCAGTGTAGCCACTGGAGCAGCGGAAGGGCTGCGCTCCTCAGCTCAGGTCCGTGCCAGGCTGCCCGGGGCGTTTTGTGGTGCGTCGTGAGGAGGGTGCTGCAGAACAGGGCCCGTCAGCGCCGGGCGGTTCTGGGGTTGCGAACGAGATGAGGAGAACCGCAGGCCCGCGTTGTAAACGTTTCCAAGAATGCTCCCATTTCCTCTGTCTGCATCTCCTTTCACAAAGATGCTAAAATACCTTGTTTTCAAGTAGTAAGAGCTCTAAGCTGGATCCTTTGCCATTACAATGCAATAACAACCCTACTGGTCCCTCAGATAAACAAAACAGATGAAAGAAATATAATTATTTCTTCTCTGGGAAATGCTGCTTCGAACGAAATATATTTAAAGGAAGCCTCACTGAGATGTGTTTAAGGGGCGAGAAAAGTTTATAGAATTCTTAAATGACTGAGTTATTTCAAAGTGTTATTTCAAAGTAGACCTTTGTTTGATTCCTTTTGCAGACTAATTATTGCAGATTCTTTTAGCACTTCACTCACCAGCAGAATAATGTTCATTTTACTGCGTCAGGAACTGGATGTTTTCAAATGAAGCTGCAGAATTCCTAAGTAAAGCTTGTCTCAGTTCAGATAGTTTTGACGAAACTGAAGGAATTCCTAAGTACACAACACACTAAGTGATCTGCTTGCTTTAAGGTACCGAACTTTTCCCCTTTTTGTTTTGGTGCATATTTTTAAAAATGATTTATAGCACAAGGTTATTTGCGGTGAACTTCATCATGTTTGAGAGAAGGGGCCATGTTGCCTCAGCAATTGCACACAGGATGAAAGCGAGGAAGTGTTGGTGGAATATCTATTCCTCTAACAGCGGTACCGGTATTATGTGGTAAGGGGAAGTGAGAAGGATGCAGGTTTTTCCATCTCATTGACCTTGTTCAGTGACCCTGATCTAGATTATGTTATACAAATCACCATGCACTTGGGTCTGGTTTTAGATATAATCTGACATACAGACATTGATGGAGCTGATTTGCCCTTCTGGCTATTTACAATTCAGGCTGTGAGGTAAACTGGGGGTCTGTTCTGTCTGAAAATCCAGGTATGCAGTGAGGGAGGGAGAGCCTCCTCCAAGGGATGTTCTTATTTCAGTTTATCTTCAGTTTATGGAACAAAACTGACACTGTTTTTATTATGTGACAAGATAATTATCTATCACATAGTAAGCAGGTTTTTATGTAAAGATTTCCCATTTTGTTAAGAGAATTTTTTTTCTGAGCCAAATATTGAAATGTCTTGTGTACTTTGAACTCTGGATTTTTAAATTGTACTGAAGACTTTAGTTATACTTGTACTGAAGAAAAAAAATAAACTCTATTTCATCTTTTTATGAAGACTTACTTGGTCTAAATAATTTTTGAATATATCTGCTTAGCTCATAGTTGCTCCAGGGTAATACAGAGTTGAATATTTGATGGCAAAGTAGGTACTGCCAAACTGTGCAAAGCAGGTATTTCACAGTTTGATCCAACATTTAAAAGTTGTGTGATAGCAGGACAATATAGCACCAACTAGTAGTTTTATAATATTTTAGATATATGATTATGGGGCAACTATGAAGTATATTTAATGAGTTAGTTTTATTTAGCACTAATATAGGATAGCAACATATCGTAGAAGGAAATTAATTGGGAATTTCATAATATATGTATATCACATTTGTATATTTTATATGCAGATTATTTTAGTCTTCCCTATAGTAGCTTCTCTATAGTTACTTCCCTAGTAACTTTGTTTCTTGTTCTGTAAAATGGACATCTGTGTATTCAATTCCATTTCGCATCCTGTCATCAATGTGTATTTTGACCTTTTATATTTGTGGAGAGTATATTTAACTCCATATTGGTGTAAATCAAATAACATATGTCTCATCACCTTTCAGAACAGTGTTAAGGAACCTAGTGTCAGCAGGCAGTGTGCATGTGGGAAATGATTGATTTCCCAAGAGTTATACATGAGTTACTCGGTTCTTTTTTTCTTTTCTCATACCTCAGAGTATGCTTATACAAATGCATAAGTGTTATTAGATGTGGTAAGTGTTTGCAGCAAGTGGTACTGGAGATACTATATCGCCTTGTTTTGTGCGGGGTGTTGTTAATTTTATTATTGTATGTTACTTTTTCTCAGTAAAGCTCTAGGTGTGGATAAAGGTGACATGTTCTTGTCACAGTCTGAAATTGTACAGATTTAGACAAAATGAATAGAACTCTTGCTAAATTTTCAACCTGATAGCAAAAAATACCCTTTTTCAGGAGTTCGTATATCTAGCAGTAATTGACAGTAGGGCTAACAAACACTTTAAAAATAAAGTACCAGATTGGTAGTTCTTAACTAAGGTTTGGAGTCGATTTTATCCATGTGATAAGGAAGAGGTGGAGGATTACAGACTTCATTCCCTGGTGCTACCAAACTTATTCCCCAAAGCTGATCCAAAGCTCTATTGCATAAGAGCTTCAGGCAGGAACAGTGTGTTATATTGACACTGGCAGCAAGGCGGTGGTTATTTTTATGTGAACAACTCTACTTGAGAAACTTATCTGAATCCAGGATCTCACTTTACACAGGCATTTGAATAGTTAGCCGTCATCGCTGCCTACATAATGTTAAGATACCCAGTGGATTAAAAAAAGACAGAATTATCCAAACACACATATACGAATGTCATCTTGAAGGTAATGGGTTATTCTGCTCATGTATCTTCTCCTTCTGTCTCTCTCTTGTCTTCCCTTCTCTTTTACCACTTTTAATCCCACTCCCCCTAAGTCTTTTGAGTTATCTATTAAAAGAAAAGTTCAGTGTATAGACTATTTCAGCATTGTTTTAATCTACTGATCTGGCATCGCGTAATTCCACACTCTAGAGCGCTTTCTGAAGTACTCCTTGCGCTGCTCTCCAAGCACGTCTTGACTCATCCTGCTCTACGCGGCAGCAAACCGTGCTGTGCTCTGCGTTCCGGTTTCCTTCCAAGAACGGATGGGAAGTAAGCCAGAACCCCCGTACTCCAGAGGTTCCTCCAGTGTGCTCAAGGGGCAGGTTCAGCATGGCAGGGCTTTAACAATGCCCCCTTTTACCCACTTGTGAGCTCCAGCCAGGACATGCATCCGGGACCCAGGACTTGCCCAGAGCTCTGCATGGAGTGTTTGCTTCCTGTACATTTGCTTCCTGATGCATGCGGAGAAAATGGCTCTTATGACTCAGGGAATGCTTGTTTTATGTTGTTTTCCTTCCTTCCAAGTAAAATTGCTTCTACAAGCTATCATTTGTAAATAAGAGAAAAAAAATCAAAAAGTTCTTCTGGCGCAGGCTCCTTTCCAAAGAAAAGATGCCCAATTATGAGGAGGATGTCTAAATTCTAAACCTTCCCCTAATGTTTGCACTGCTACCTATAGGATAGAGGTGAATCTTGATAATGTTTAGTATCAGAGGCTAAAAAAATCTTGTTTTTTTTTTTCTTCTTTTCTTGTCTTGACATTTTCTTTCATGGATCGATATTACAAGTTGACTGCCTTCAGTGTTTGAAAATAATGGCTCTTCATCATAAAAGATAACGTCAAGTGAGAGGAGGTCTTCAGGGACCCCACTTGATATCTGTTTGAGATATCCAGAGAGGAACCAGATCAGCATGTTGTATGATCAGATATTCATACGGTTAATACTCAGTTTATAGTGAACTGAACTGCTGCTGATACTGAACTGCTATGGATAATGACACAACATTTGTAAGAAAAACTGAACTAATGCAGGCTTTGTTGAGACTGCCTAGGACTGCTGCAGGTTCCACATGGAGCATGTACCTGCCCACTGTGAATGCCAGTAAGGAACTCTCAGCAGGAGCAGGAAAGATCCTGAAGGATTAGATAGCCCTCTTAGTGAAAGACAGGAAAGCGATGGCAGGAACGCGTTTAGGAGGCTGCTTGATATGGGGAGGCCCTTCACAGTTCTCCCAACATTGCCAAATAAAGCAAATAAAGAAATAAAATAGCCGCTGAGATCATCTTACTTCTGATGTAATTGCATCTCCCAACTATTTTCCATCATTTCTTTGACATTTTTTCTTTTGACAATGCCTGGTTTAAATTGCTTTTGCTCTTACGTGTGCTACTCCTTGGTTCTGTGGCTTTGTCACTGTCTTAGTCACATTTTTCTGCGGCAGCCACAGACATTTTAGCATTTTGGATTTATCAACATTTACAAATGGGATACTTTTAATTTGCTTTTTGGGGAGACACTTTTATGAAGACCCACTTCCTCTGTTTATGTACAATAAATGAAGGCCTGTTCCGCCAATGTTTTAAGCATTTAGGCATGGGCGTTTGCCCTCTAGTACAATCTTTCTTGATGAAGTCATTTATTTATGTTACAAATTAAGGAAATGGTGAGGAAGACTCAATACTGTAATTTTACTGTAGTTTAAGCTACAAAGTAGTGTGAGAAAAAAGATATTAACAGCGAATAATAAAGAAGGGAGAGCAGGTATAGAACGACAAGCTCCCAGCAGAGTGCAAGATTGCAATCCCACTGGTTATCTTGTATTGCTTCTTCCTCTGTTGCTTTTTTTCTTTGTTTCTTTTGTTTTTTTTTTTTTTTGTATTTTTGATAGCAGACATTGTAGGATATATTCACTTTGCTTAGCTTTAGGAGCCACTTGAGTGCAATTCGGAGTTCTGAGCCTAATATAATTGGTCTAAATCACCCTGTGGAGGAGCCTCATTTTTCTATGTAGAGTTACTTTCCTGTTATTGGTATCTGGAGCTAGGCAATGTGAATATTCCATGTAATGAACCCCTCTCTTTTTTTCCCGCACAGTGATAAGCCAGAGAAACATCTGTCAAACTGAAAGCATTAATGAAATTCTAGTCTTATTTTGTTGAATAAGAAGTCAAAGATACTGGAGTCTGAGAGAGTGTGTAAATCTAATTGCAGACACTATGATTTCTAATAATCATTTTCACTTCTGAGAAAACATTTTTGAATCAAAGCAGAGAACCAAAAAACATCTGGCAGACAGATTTTTTTATTCATTCAACTAACAGTGTTGTAATTAAGCTATCAATAGATAAAGGTTCATAACTATACTTTAAAAGTTTCTATTTGCTCATCTGGGCACCTATTCTATCTTATTACCTGTAATTTAAGTTGTTAATGATGATGAATTTCTTTGGAACTTGACCATAAGCGAGGTATTTTAAAATACAAAATTGTAACTAAGGCATCATATTTAATGCCAGTATAATCAAGTATTTCAAGGTTAAAAATGTTCCAAGCAGAATCTTTTCCTCTACCCACATGCAGATATAGTGCTCTCTGTGAGGAGTGCATGTTTCCTCCTGTGTATACCTGCCACCAAAAGGACTGCTCCACCCCTTGTCCTACCTGCAGCAGGCTCACAAGTGACACCCGTTGCAGAGGGCTCCTCTCGCCTCCTGAGAGGCTCCTACAAGGTTCTGACCGAATCCCTGGTGTTTCTCTGCGCTCTGCAACAAAGCAGCACGTCAACTGTTGCAGCATTTCTAAGACATTTTGTTTCCTTGATAAATTTTCCTATGAGTTTGAGCCCAAAGGCTCAATCAATAAACATGCAAATGATAAATCAGAATTAAGCTTTGTAGCCTACCTTTAAGAAGTTTGAACTGGAAGTAGCCAACTTACAGATAATGGCACGATGCTGGAAAAAGGTCCTGAGTTGTGGGAGGCTTTAAAATAAAAGAATTGCTAACACACAAGCATGTTTTCTCACATCTCAGTGACAGGTTATTTCAGAGAACTCTCTAGCCCATTTCCTATTTCCTTTGCCCTTGGTCTGCTGCGTAGTATTTGCATTTTTCCCTAAAGCAGCATTATCTTCCTATCTGGACGGAAATTTCTGAGAAATGTTTTCCGTTGAACTTCCTTCAGCACCTACATTAAACAACGCCTTTGCCAAGGATCATTTCCTGAGGTCTTTGCTTTCTACCATCAACATGTAGCTTCAAGATTCTGTCATGCCTGTGGCTGCCACTGCTTTTGTCATGCAGAGTTGCAGGAAATTTTCAATCTTGAATATGATTATTTCAAGAATTGTCCTAAAAATTGTTACCTACCTATTCAGAGACAGATAAGGTGAAAGGGGGAGGTATTGTAGCTTAAAAAAAAAAAAAGAAAGAAAAAGAAAAAGAAAAAAAACCTATTTCAGAAATAAGAGCTGTAATAAATAAAGGTCCTTAGAGAATGAGGTAAACTTCTGTGGAAGGCTTTGAAGTTTCAGGACCTCCTGAGATGAAGTAGTACTGGCAGGCTGCAAGCATGAAGTAAAAGAGATCTTGTAGCACAGGTTGTGAACATGCCCTGCATTCAGTTCCTGGGGGAGTTTTTTGTGCAGGAAATATTCACCATTTAACTAATTTTATAATACTAAACTAAAAATCAGTGGCAATTTTGGCTCTAACAACAGAAGAGCTTAAATTGGAAAATGTTAAAATGGGATGCCATCGGAAGCAAAATTCTACTTATTTTTGTTGAGTGTTTTCAGTTTGGTTGACAACATATTCCAAGAAAATATGGTAAAATTTACTGAACTAGTTTTGACTTTGTAAGTTCTACTTAATTTGTGTAACTTTTAGCACTAGCATCATGAGGAATTTACTCTCTCAGAATATGATGATACTTTTCATAACTATTGACTTAAAGGCTGAACTAGTGGTGTGCCAGGTAAATAAAAATTTACTTTTCAGAGACAGAGAAATGTAGCAGAGCTTTGGATTTCGTTCCTGCTTTTTGTTTAAAAAAAAAAATGTACCTAACCAAAATAAAACAATAAAACTTGGGACACCAGATAGCTGAGTTTGAATTATCATTATTAGACAAACAGGTCTACTAAAAAAGCTTATTTGAACTTTTGTTTTTCCTAAAATCGCATCCAAAAGCCTAGAGAGATCAGTCGTCTTTCTTTCCTTTTTGTCTTTTAAAACTAATGCGCAGCCCGAGAAACTGCTAGAAATCAACACGGCTGGCTACATTGTCTGTCTTATTAAACACATCCTTCATCTTTCTTTTTTTAAATGTAAAGAATATATATATATATATAAAATATATATTAAGAGGGGAGCCAACAGTGATCACGAAGAATTTTAAAAAATGTAAATATTGTGCGTGTGTGTGTATATATAAATAAAATAAGGAGGGGAAAAGATCTGTCGGGATTAGTATGTGACAGTTGTGAGGAGGGGTCAGTATAAAGTGACCAGAGTACTACAGCGTTACGGAACTACTGTGTTGGGCTCCATTGGCTTCCTGTAGATAAGTGTGTGGTCTGGCCATGTATGGAGGGGCTCTGGCTTCCTGAGTGTGTCCCTGCTGTGGGCTTGGTTTGTGAGAACATCAGCCCTGGTGGCTCCTAGTACTGGTCCTGGGGTCAGTGGTCATTACTCTCACTGCATCTGAATCAGGTGAAAGTGTGCCCCAAAACAGCTGGCAGAAGTAGCCTGAGATAAATTAGCGATAAAACGTACCTGATCTCAGAATTCATAGTAATTAAGATGAAAAGTGTAGGCCAGATTTTGCCATCATCACATTATACAGTAATTTATCCAAGCTTATTGAAGGCTTGTAAGCTAAAAATACCCTTTGAGGAGGAAGATTAAGCATATAGTATAATAAGTATTTTAGGTTGGGGCATTGATAGGCAATTATTATCGCAGCAGAACAGAGAAAACATTAAGGTGGCTTCTAGTCAAGTTGAACAACTTTCATTTATTTTATAAAATAACATATTCAATGACATGCTACCACTTGCAGTCTGCTGTATCATTTTTTCTTTAGGCTCATTGTTCTCTGTGCTTCATACTGTTTTTATTCCTACATTTAAAATTTATTCCATGTGCACATTTCCATGGCAGCTAACAATTCATTAGAGTTCTAGTTTAAAAATAAAATTTGCAAGTGAGCAATATTCATATTAGAATGAACTTTGAAGTAAAATATATGTTAAAGTAATTGGTACAAAACAGTGTAGCAAATGTTGCTTTCTAAGATGATACACAAAAATTACTTTAAATTTGTCTTGAAAACATACTTTATGAATAACATTAAGGTAGATCTTGAATATGCATAAAATTCACTGCAAAGTCCTACCTTGAAAAGGTTTATATATATATACATACTATATAATATATATATATGTTATACCTTCAGACTAACACCTTTTCTTTTCCTGATTTTCTGTCCTGCTGACAACTCTTCTGACAGTTTGGCTCCAGATGAGTGCTCATCTTGCTCTTAGATATGTTGGATATGGTAGTAAATCTCTTTGAAAATTTCATCATTCTTGCCTACAGAGAAAATGCCAAGTACATCCCTTTAAACCCAGTCTAGGGTTATGTTTTGTACTTAAATTACAATAGTAGAATTACATCCTATAGAAGGTATTTTGGGTATTATACTGACACACATTCTCCACAACTCTTGTGGTAACTGCTTGCACAGTGAGCAGCGTGCAGGGAGGCTGCACGAGAGCCGACAGGGCCGCCTGGTCCCAGAGCGCACGGAGACCCCAGGAGGCCGCACGACGGCCCGTAGGATGCCCGGTCCCAGTGCGTACAGAGGCCCCGAGAGCTGCACAAAAGCCCGTGGGGCCTCCCCAGCCCAGGGCGCACGGCAGTCCCACGAGGCTGTGTGAAAGCCTGTTGTCAGCCCTAGACCATTTGCCATGGAGGCCCGAAGAGGCTGCACGAAGCCCATAGGACCTCCCTGCCCTGTGTGCACAGAGGCCCTTGGAAGCTGCACAAAAGCCCTCGGGCCCTCCCAGCCATGTGCACGCTGATGCCCTGAAAGGCCACACAAAATCCCGTATGGGTCCCCCAGCCCAGCGCGCCCGGAGGCCCCGGGAAGCTGCACGAAAGCCAATAGGGCCCCCCCAGTTCCAGCGCGCCCAGAGGCCCTGGGAGGACGCGTAAAAGCCCATAGGGCTTCCCTGTCCCAGTGCAGGTGGAGGCTCTTTGAGGCCACACGAAAGGCTGTAGGGACCCCCTGCCCACTGCACACAGAGGCCCAGAGAGGTTGCACAAAATCCCATAGGGCCCCCTGTCCCATGCGCACAGAGGGCCTGGGATTGAAAAGGGCTTGAAAACCCCTAGGACTTCCCCAACACACGGAGGTCTGGGGAGGCCACACCTGAGCCCCAGGACCCCTGCTGTATTACCTGCTGGATACCAGTTGCACTTTTCGAATACCAAGTATTATTTTTAAATCTTACCAAATTACCTTGAAAGATTCTGTAATCAATTCTATATACCCATATAAGCATGCTCCTTTACTGTATTTTCTATTCAAGTCTTGAAAGATATTGATTTTTGTTTGTTTTATATGCTTCAAAAACAAATGAGAAATGTCATTTTTGAATATCAAGGCTATATACCCATTGTTTTATTGATCTTAAATTAAGTGAATGGCATGTAAGCCACTAGTTGAAATGGAGGAAAACTTATTGCTGTTTAAATTATGTGCTTTTTTTTCAAGAAATACCATTGAAAATAACTTCAATTTGAATACTATCATTTTTTTTCTCTCTAAAGTGTTTTGAGCGTGAAACATACATTAACTTTAAAAAAAAATTATTGCATGCAATTCCTTCATATATTTTAGGCCCTCATTAGTGTCACTGTTGTCTGCCATTGTCTCTCCACTTACTCTGTATTGCCTGTGGAATGCAGTATCCCTAGCCATACAAGCAAGAGCTTTACTGAGTAGACTGGAAAAATTACTTTGTTTCTTGATTCTGTCCTCAAGTTTGAAAACTCTGTTTATCCATCTTGCAACAATAGGTTTACTGTGTTTTACACAATCTATATAAAAGGAGTTGGAATTGAATTTTAAATAGATGTTTTATGTTATGAGATTATACTTTTTTTTTAATTTTATATTTGCTGGAAATACTATATTAGGCATGTATATATAGGCATGCCCTGTGTGTAAATATGTGGTACGTGGTAGGACTGAGCTATTGAACTTTTAGCATGAGAAAGGAAGCCACCTGCTGATGAGAGAGAGAAAATAACATTCCTCCTATGCATATATGTGTTGTGTAAATGCTTTATAGCAGAAAAAGCTTTATAGTACAGACAACTTGGAGGAAGAAATTCCCAATCATTTGAAAGCTATCTTGTTAGTAAATGAGATCTGTCGTTTATTTTCCTTGGCGTAGGGCAGGACATCACTGCAAAGATCAAATGTTGAGCAATCAAGTGTGGTCAGACACACTTTTCTGTTGTTTCTCTACTAGTTTTGCTGACTATATGCTTTTGGCATAGAAAATTCAGGTCATCTATTGAGACTTTTAAACTTAAATACAAGTTGTTTTGCTCTTCTCTTTCAGTACACAGTGATTAAAAACTCACCCTGTTTCAAGTTAGTAGAATGGAATCACATTGTCATGTGTCTCTTTTCAGTGTGATATTTATCACACACCCGAAAAATAAACACCAACCCGAAAAACACACTTACCCAGAAAATAAACACTACATTATTTACCCGAAAAATAAAAAAACTTGTGTGTGTATTTGTAGGTAAAACTGGATTACATTTCTTTGTGCCTGGAAAAGGAGCACCCAGAAAAGTATGAGGAATCTGAAAATCAAAAATAAAAATAGCTGGTGAATAGAGAAAAGCAAACAAATGTTTTTAGTCTTTGAATGGAATCCCTTGTTGAAACACTAGATGAAAATTATGTCATGAAAAAAGATCTAATACTGTCCTGTCTTAAAATAACTATCTACAAACTGTTTTGTTATTTCCCATGAAGCTATTCTAATACATTTATAAACTCATCCATCATCTTGTCGTACTTAATTAAAATATTTCCCCAATTGATTTATTAACTCTAGGTAAATTTTTACATATTCAGCAAAATTGACCAAGTAATGCAAATAAAATAATTGCTTTATGTTGACGATGCATAGCAAGGCTGTGCTTGTGTAAGAATACTCTGGGCATGAAGACTTTAAAGGGACTTTGTATGAAAAAAAGAGAATTCAAGTAGTTAAGGGAATGAGTAAGAGCTGACAGTGAAAGATAAGCTTCAGGGCTGAAGGGGAAGGAGATTAGGTTTTTGTAGACAAAATGCTCAGTGAAAGTGTTAGGGTTGTGTGCAAGTGGCTTTTTTCTTTTATTGGTATTATTAATGTTGTTAGACTCAGGAAAACAGGTCTTTATATATCCTCATTAACAAACAGAATCCAAGATAAATCTGCTATTTCCTGTCTAATCACACACACACAAAAAAGTTGCTAGACTGTGGATTATGTCTATTAATTAGAAAGGCATATCCTTAAAGGTAAGGATTTTGCTGATTGCCGGCTACCTTTTATATGTAAATAACCTAATTCATGAAACACTGATAGCAATTACCAAACAAAATGCTTTTCCCCAAAGCCATTTTCTTCTATCGAGCTCATCACTGAGTGTCATTAGTACATATCAAAGAAAGAGAATATGGTTAAATTTGTAGTGGATGGAAGTTGATTTAATTTGCAGTCCCGATGCAGTACAGTAATGTGATTGTGGCTTGCATTGTAAGTACTTTTTACATGTAATAACCAATTTTGAGCATTGTCACTAAGAATATCTACAATAAGCTATCTTTCCCAAGTCTGAATTAGAATTTCACAGTGGACAAACTTTTTTTTTTTTTTTTTTTTTTTTTAGAGTAAATGTTCCTTGAAGCATAGGCTTAGCACTGGTTTTGAAGTTTTTTGAGTTTATGAATAGATAGAAATGGTATTCTGGGCATTCACAGAAACTATCAATAAAAACAGAAACAGACAGTCGTAAAATAATGACTTTCCATGCAGTGTCAAATTAATTGCTTATACACTTGATTGGTGAGCAGCCTTAGCAACTCTCAGAAAAGATATATTCCTTAATAAGATTTGTCCTCAAATTACAGACACATTTATTTTGCAACATGGGGGGACAGGCTGCCCAAGTAACACGTAGTCGAATGGGATTCTTAAGCGTTAAATATTAGACAGTGAAACAACTACAGATTTTTTTGAGATACATTAACACAGAAAATTCATGATGCTTTATGCACATAGGAAACATACTCTGTTTCTTACTTCATAAATACCCATATTCTTTATGTGTTCTTACTAAAGACTCTGAGGCTACTTGCTTAACTTGGAATTATGCGACCACTTGAGCAAGGGCTGGGGAGGGATTCAAGGTTTTAATTTTTAACTTAGGGGGTCCCCCTGCTGGATTATTTGATAACTCATTGCACAGGGATTTGGGGGGTTAGGTTTCTTGTCAAATATAAATGCACTATTAGCAATATAGCATCTTTCCATAATGATGCAAATAAATATTCATTACATAGTTTATGCAGCTGTCTTCCCAGTATTTTAGAAATTAGTTTACAAAGAAAAAGATGCTTTTGCTTTTTCTAATTATATTTTCATGATTAATGATATATGATGTCTAATGTCTACAATGTCTGAAGAAAATGAGAAAAGGATGGTGTTTTTTAAGTAATGGATTTTTCTGCCTTTTCTTTTGTGAAAGCATATATATGAGACCTGTTGTAAATATAAATATTTTTCATAAGAGCTATTTTCTGATTATATTTCTGATTAAATTTCATATCATAAATATGTAAAAGGAACGAAAACATAGCACTTCTCAGCTCTTCACTGGCCTATGATTTCAATGAGGAGAGGTGCTTCTGAAGTTGGTTTTAAACCTAACCATCAAAAAAATATAGTAGACATTTAGGGTAAACACTAATTGCTACTGATAGACTATAATTTTCTTCTTGATTGAGGGGGAAAAAATATTTAGGAAACAAACTTACTACTTTGCCTCAGAGCTTCCACCAGGAAAGCGCAGATCTCTGTTTCAAGTATTCAGTTCCTGCCGTTTGAGGCTTATGTAAATGTCAGCATCAAGTTGTCTGTTCCCATATTTGCCAGAATGGTAGGAATGTATTGGAAAGAAGCTGCAATAAATTGTATAGCAGAAGCAGAATGGCTGTTCTGTTAAATCTCCTAGAAGTTCACATGCAGAGCTGGATCATGAAAACTGCTTTATGCTCATTAAAATGTGTCTTTCAGATGTTTTGCAGTTCAGGTGATGCAGGGAGATTCCTCAGCACTGTTTGGTTATACTGGGCAGCACTGCCCTTACAGGGTAAACCTTGACTGAACATTACCTAAAAGTAATGGGAATTTAGGTATCAGGTATGTCCTGATACCTGATGTGCTCCTCAATACAGATGCATTATCTCAGAGACTTTTTTTTGTTTATGTTTTTCCTTGTGTGTGTGTATTTACTCTTTCTTTTTAATTTTAAAAATGTAAGAAAACTTTATGCAAAAGTACAGTTCATTACAAAATACACCATGATCTCCTGTGAGGAAGTGAGCAGCCGACAGACAGGGTTTACTGTGATTGAGAGGAAACGTTTATCAGTGGGAGGGAGGAGCAGGTTTGTAGTCAGTCTCAGCAGAAGGGGAATGATAGTGGAATAGCTCCCAAAGCAGGGGCATTTGAGCAAGAAAAGCCAGCCTGGACTTTCTCGGAGCAGTATGGACTTGTTGTTTGTCCGTTTCACAGCCTGGGTTGAAGGTGGTATGGATACTTTGGATCACAATTTTATAAGCCATTAATAACAGTGAATTTGGGGGCGATGGAAGTTTTTATTTTACTTTTGTGTTGCGTTTGATATATCTGAAAAGTAGAGCTGAGAGGTACTGGTGTGCTTGGGGTTTGATTCCTGTGGTTTCTGGGGGGGACACATTCAAAACTCTAAAAGGTTCGCTAAATAAATAGTGTGGTAAGTTTATGGAAAGCATTTGGCAAGGTCAGCCGGTGTTTCAGTTGTTAACAAATTAGAAAGATGTTTCTGTGGAGCCTTATGGCTGAGAATTGGCATGAGGCTGCAGTATTGGTACGGATAGAAATGCCTTGATGTCAGATACACTGATGTGGAATAACTGAACCAGTTCAAATGGACTGATATGTCCTCTAGGAGAATCAATTTAGTGTGCCTTTCTCTTCATATTTCCATATGCCTCTTGATACCATTCAGCACGGTAAAAAAAATGCAGGTTTTCTAAGAATTACTCCTCAGTTGTTGATGAAATACACTTGCAAATCTTTTAAACTCTTTCTATTCTTGTCCATCTTACGTGAAACCACTAGAGGGTGCTAAAATATTTTCAAATTTTCCCTTGTGGCCCTTGCGGTTTTTTTTTTACTTTTTTAAAAAAGGTGATTGTACAATATTCTGATTTGTACAGTACTCTGCTTGGATATTTTTTTTTTGTTCCTGCTTTTGTGTATAGGAAACTGTGTAAATTTTGTGTAAATCTGGTATTTTGAAAGATCTGAATTGGGTCTTGTTCCTGTGAGTGCCTAAGGCTATTTCTGTATTTCCATGACTGTTTGAGTTGCACAAACTTGTGCTTTCCTTGCCAAAGCTGTGGGGCCGTGGTTCAGGGTTAAATATAAATGCACCCAGGATTGCAGCTCATACTGGCTTATTCCTACTGGAAACCTGCAGGATGTCAGAGATTCCCACAGCATCACATCACCTCCTCGCTCCTCCCTGTCCAAAGGGAGCAGTTGCTCAGGGGTGGTTTGTTTGTGGTCAGAGGTGGTTTGTGGTTTGCTATGAAATTGGGTCTCATCCAGAAAGAGAATCTGTCCTTCTTTGCTGTGGGTGTGCTGAACCCTTCACCTTCCCGCTGCTGTCACTAACCTGTCACCACCCTGCTGTCAACATCCCATCTCTTGGTGTGCTGGCACTCTCCATTTTTATTAGACCTCAGTGAACCTGCCACTAATGAAGGATGTGAAATTGGCTTTTGACTAATACATCCCTTTCTGTATTTGGGGAGAATAATTTTTTCAGCCTCACAGGACAGGGACATAGGGGTGGATAACATCATTTCAAGAGACAAGGATGGACAGTAATTATAATACATACCTGTAATGGTTTGGAGTAATTTATTGAAATAGATCATCTTTGGATGTGTCAAGGGCAAAGACAGTGCTTGATTTTATGCGATTTGATTGAAAAGAAAAAACTCTTAACCATTTTTCTGGGATGTAACAGATGAGGTCATTCAAATGGCTTGTTTTGCCATAGAAGTAAAAAATCCTGGCTCAGCCTAAAAACTGGTGTTCAGCTAGAATGTTCACCTATCTCTCTTTTTTGAAGTGGAAATACTGGGTCAGACAGTTTTTTTTATTGTTTGATCCTTACTATAGACTGGAACCGAGTGTAATTTTGTTGTTTCCACTGCAGTCTGTGTATTTGTCTTGGTGAAACTGTCTACTATCTCCTGCAATCTCAGCTTTTCACATCCCAATTTCTATTGATGGTATTAAACATAACTCAAGGTGCCAGTCTTTATTCCTTAAATTCTTGACCCTTTATAGAGTAGGGAGAGCGGTATGCTGGTCATGACTTGATCTGCCAAAGACCATATATACCCTATATACTCTCTTTCCCACTCCCTTCTCTTCTGCAGTGTATATACTACACCCACAGCCACCCACAAGGGGGTCCCTTTCAAATATGTTGCATTTGTACATCAGCAAAGCCAGAGTGGACAGCAGCGTTGTGCTGGGTGCTCCATGTTTCAGTGTACTGGTTGCATGTACTAAGCCCAATTAATATATCTCAGAGCGGGAGACATTTAAATTGACATCAACAGGAACTTCTAAAAATCTAGATTGCACCAGCTTTAGATTTCTATATATCTTCATATTGATTTTCATTAAGTGCCAGAGGATTGACTGGGGTGTTTATGTTTACATATCAATTTGCAATAATAGCCAAAAATATTGAACAATTATCCTGATGCCTGGGATTAATGTCCCACTCTTAGCTGTTGTACACACAGGAATACTGCTCATAAAGAGCTTTATAAAAATAAACGCTAATAATACTGTAAGATGAAGGTGGGGAATAAGTGCATGAATGTCAATGTAGCTTCTATTGTTTCTTGATTCTATACCTATTATTAAATTAATATGTAATGGATATGAACTTTTATTGAGATGAATATGTCCTGTGGAAAAAAATGTGGCTCTACATATAATAGGCTAGTATTTTTAAATTACTGCAAACTTTATAGTACATGAATTTATGTATAGATAATATTCAAGGTATATTGATATGGTTTACTTTTCTAAGTATTTAAAGATATTTTAGTGACAATGTTGTTTCCCCTAATCATTGAATGTTAATATTTTGGTCAGCCTTCTATTTATCTCTTTCAGTAACTTAAAGTAAAATTCAATAATAATGTAATTAAATAAGGGATATGTTACAGACTGTGTGGTACTAGCGTTTTGCTTATGCACCGGTTGCAAAAAAATACAGAAATATAACATAATAGGTGGTTTTAATTTCAATAATTACAAGTTGCAAAGTACTATTTAGTACTTGATTTTTTTTTTCTTTTTGGATCTCCTGTGTCTACATTTAATACCAGTTTTTCCAGTAGGAGAGCATGTGTCTAGCTCTACAAATACTTAATTTCTTAAATTCTGTGTAGTGCTGTTCAGTGTACGATGTATTTTGGATGCTATAATAAGTTTACTTTAAAGCAGTCTTGGATGAGAATTGTAATCATGAAAAAGACCTCATGCCTAGGAAAAAGCATTCTAGCATATACCACAGTTGGCATGCCTTTCTGCACATGAGTAGAAATCCTTCCTGTTTCTTGGGTGTAATATCGCCCTATCAGCAGTTTTGCTAACTAGGGTCAGAAGTAAGGAATGCTTTTATTGTAAATTAAGTTACCCTTCTTTAACCTGTAGCACTCAGAAATAGTTGTTTGACTTTACCTTTTTGTTTGTTGACTGACCAAATTCTCTTTTAAATCAATGACTTCTGAATTATTTTGCAAAGCTTTTTTGACTGCTTTATCTCCCATTTCATTTCCTTTAATATCTACAGACTCTGGAATCCATACAAAAATGACATTGTTGCTGTGACATATTACCTTATTATAGACATCAATAATTTCCAAAGCTATTCCTACTCTAGTGATTGAAATTTCTAGGATGATATCAATGGCACTTAAAGGATCTGGAAAAGTGACAGATTGTAAAGGTTGTACTTTAGCAATCTAATTCAGCGCCATCAAGATAGCAAATAACTCAGCACTATAACCAAATAACTAATCTAGCTGACTTCATCAACCCAGATTCACACATGCTATATTGCTGAATCTGGTCCCACTACCATCTCTAGAAAGAAAATGGAGAAGCAAAAGACACAGGGACTAATCACACATAAATGATTGCAATGAATTTTTTAGCCTGTTAAGGGTTTTGCAAAGGAAAGATGGAACACTTACTTAATAAATAAATAAAAAGGCATTAAACTCAAAGGTCTGGATGCTTAATTGTGCTAACATAATGTCCTTATATCACCAGCTCTCAGAAGAGCTCTTAGAAGTTGGGCTGCACAGTATTTTTACAATGTCCATTTATTTCAGTTAGGTTAAAAGTACCGTAGGAACAGCTACTTTACATTAATCAGAAATTAAAGCTTTAGGTGCAGTTAGAAGTGATTCATCATACTTTATTGACCATTTCATATTCTGTGGTCTTATGTAGTAATTGGTAAGGATTCAAGCAATTACTTAGCTTAGACAAGCAAATTTGAATAGTCTTTAACCTTTTTTTTTCCTCTCCTCGTTATTAATCACAGCATACCAAGTTAAATGCAAGTAGTGTGGCTGTTTTTTCCACAGTCATTCTAAATCAAACCAAATCAGTCTGTCATCTTTTCCCATTTTGTTCACACCAGTCTGTTAATCTCTGAACTACTGACAAGGAAATCGCATCCTCCTGAATTTAAAAAACACAGCTGCTGTCTTCACTGACCCTGCAATTTTTTATTTAGTTATTTTTTCAATCCGTTAAGTATCCGATCTTACACTGTATGAGGGTCCTTGTTTATACTACAAGAATCTTCTCGTTATGGTTGCTTCTTATGTACTAGACTCTTTTATCCATCTTTCCTTACGGAGTGTCTTGCTAGCTCCAGGTTCCTCATCCGTTCTATGCAGAAGAATTCTATATTCCAACAAGGAAAATGTCTTAACGCTTTTATGACATGATCTATAAACCCCCTACCCAATACCCATACTACTGCAAAGCAGGTCTTCATTACACCTGCTTAGGAATTTTTTGATGAATCATTCGCAGCTATTCTTTAGTAGCCAACCACTATTCAAGGAATAATAGAGTGTCATGATCCGCAGCATCAAGACAAATATTATAAAGATCATCTTGCAGGTCTAAGTATTTGACATATACATACAAGCTAGAATTGTAGGTCACAGCAAGTTAGAAACCTCTTAATGTACTCCTAATTCTTTACTCTCTCACTGTTCAATTACAAAACGGAATTTGATGACCGTAAGATAAGTCATTATTCAGTCATTCCTCTAAATATTTAAATTCTGTAGTAAATGTCATTTTTTCCTTATTATTAGAGATATGGAGGTAATGAATTATCAGTGACTTGAAAGAATTCATAGATAATTTAAATTGCCCACTTCTGTGAATACCTGACCTGAAAATTACCCTGTACTTATGCCAAAGTTGGACCAGGCAATGTAGGAAAAATGTCTGTGTTGTGTGTTCTTCAGTTCTGACATTTCATTATGTTGTCACACTATGATATATACATTGAAATAAGCAGCAGTTTAAAGCAATACTTAACTGTATATCATGTTCCATATTAATCCCTCCCTTATAATTTAAAAGACGGTCATTAGGAGATGTGGGAGCATTACGATTTGTAGGAATGTTAATTTTCAGAGGGAAATTTCTTCATTTATATGATGCTTCATTACTCATCAAGCCTGCACATTCGCTTAACTGCTGTCATCCAAGTGTGATCATTTTATTCTTAGAGAAGGCATATTTTAGCAAACTTTTGCTCTCTTTGACAAAGGATATACTGTAGAAGTAGGAAACTTATAGTAATTTTGGCATGTGTGTTAAACTGTTTTAAAACAATATCATAGGTAATATTGTACCTTTTTAAACAAGATATAGTTTTTCTGTGTCTATAAATACAACACATAAAAAGTCCTTATTACAGAATGCTTTATTAACATCAAAAGACAGTCTTATGACATGATCTATGGTTGATTGATTTGCCTGAAAGCCACTTTAATACTGAGGAAGAAGATTATTCATCTCCAGAAAGAATGACAGCCAACAATAAATCATTTCCTCCATCTTCTTACACAGCAATGAAGTTAAGGCTATCAGATGATAAGAACCTAAATCAAAGCATGATCCCTTTTTTTTTTAGAACAGGAAATGTATAAGATCACTTTCGTATATTTTGAACCTCTCAATGCTGCAAACATAATCCCTATAGAAATGATGACTTGTATGGAAATAATTTAAACATAGATGGTACAAAGCCTTTTCTAATTTTCATTTTGGATTTCTTTTCATCTTATATTGAAGATAATTACAATTTTGTTACTATTTAATATGTATACTTATCAAATTAACCCAATTAAGGACTCTTTTTTTGTTGTGTTTTTTTTTTTATTATAATACTAAGGTTGAAACTGTGGTTTCGCGTAGGTATTTTAGAGCTCATTTTGTTGTGTCCTGTAGTCAAGATATTATAAACTTATATATTTATAGTTTTTATTTACTTTGTGCTTATGTTGCTTTTAAATTTTCAAATCTTTTTTTTTTCTTCCATTTCTGTATGAATAAAATTTAGTTGTGATATGCCACTGACCGACCGAGGCAGGAAAGGTGTAGCAGCAGTGAGTTATCCAAGATCGTCAAATATTAGGGGTAGCTCAGCAGACTGTCCTCCCTGTACTCAGGAGGAAGTCTCAGTTGTTCAAGTGTGAGTGGAATCACGAATTTCGGAAACATTCAGGATTTTTAAAATTTGTATGTGAAATCTATTTTGAAAATGTTGATATCTGGTTGGCCATGGCAGTCCGTAAGGAAACAGTAAGAGAAGATTCAAGAGCCGTGTGCTGTCACTATATCATGAGCATCCCCTAGGTAAATCTGTTTGTGTTCCATGAGGACTTGGGGGATTGCAAATACTGTTATTCACAGTATAGCCATGTTCATCTTTCAAAAGCATACTAAGAGTGGTTTACAGTTATTCTTTTTTCCTAGTTTATTAAGTAAATTAAAATTTCCTACTACTTTCTCGTAGATGTAATGGTCTGCTCGTTTTAGCAGAAGAATGGAAGCCCTCCAGCAGACCTGAAGATCAAGCTGCTTCAGGATGCTCTGCTGTATGACCTTTCTACAAGAAGCTGTTGGCGCATTCGAGGATTTGTCAGTGCTACTAAGTACGAGTTTATACTACATCACTACAGCTTTCTCTCTGTAGTTTTTTAACTTTCTTCAAGATCTGGAGTAAAAATGGAGGAGAGAACTGGAAGATAGAAATTCATCCAAACAGGAAATTGGCCAAGGCAGTCTGCTAGGTACCAAGAGCAAAGTTGAGATTACAGGCAATGGCCTGTAATGTGAGAGATGTCCTTAGCTAGAAGGAGATCCGAGAGGGAATCTTGACAGAATAAGCTACAAATCGCAGATTTCTTGGTAATGCTGTAGGGTTATTACTTTGTGGGATTGTTTTGTTTTTAATCCCTACTGGTTTTAGCAGTCTGAAAGTCTCATTGAGGTTTTGATTTTTCTTGCTTGAATGTTGTAAAGCCACTTAGCATTGTCTTATCAAGTGCAACTAATTAACATCAAAGGGATATTGTTATTCATTATCGTTCTATGATCAGTCATGTATACCGTATATGCTGAATTGGCTCTTTTGAATCTCATTCAGTATGCTTACATCAAATGCCTTATAGATTGCCTTCTTCATTTGCACAGTACTACACAAGTTAATATGCATATGCATTTAAGTGGAAAATTACCTCTTCCTGAAGAACCATCAGACCTGTCTACTGGCGTTTTATAGAGGGAAAAAAAAAAATATATATATATATATATATATATACACACACACACACACACAAATATTTCACTGCTAACAGGTCAAGTCTGCCCATGCTCCCTTTTCCACCCCCCTCACTCCTTCTTTTGACCTACTGTATTCTGTGATCAAAACAAAACTTGCAAATTTCTGCTTGATTTAATTTAGTCTCATAGGGTTCCAGCTTCAATATTGTCAATATTGTTTTTGGAGAAGCCCCAGATAGACAAAGGGCTGCCTGCATACGCCGGCCATTTCCTACTAGCCCTTAAGTGAGCCATCAGAAACACTCTGCTTTGCAACTCTACTTCTTTCATTTTGTCTCTGTAGAATATGCTTTCCATTTCCTGAAGAGGGAAGAAAATTTTGTCAGCTTTATGGAAAAAGTCATGTACCTGAAACTGAACCCTGCAACAGTGTATGTCTTTTTAGTGTGTCTTTTTTTGTCAGTATCTCGAAACAGAGTTCAAAACATTTAGAGAGATTTCCAATTCTCCTAGATCAGAAAAGAATATAAATTGTGCAGAAGTCCAAATGTGCTAATTTTTAGGTCAACGTAATTTTATCTTGGCAATAGTTCTCCTACTGTTTCACATATATGTATGTCTCAGGTTGTGAACATATACAGCTGCTAACTTTAGTTGTGGAATTAGAGTAGTTTAGTTGTACATTGTGTTCTTCACCAGGGATGTACTGCAACCCAACCTGGAGTTAGGGGGTTTTCAAGTACTACCTTAGGGAGTTATGATTTTTTTTTTTTCTGAGGACATCTAACTCCAATTATATTCAAAACACAGTCCTAGGAAGACTTATTAAAAATCAGATAATAGAGGGAATTAAAGGCTAGTAGGCTTATTGTTTCTCCTGAAACATATTACATATTTATTCAGCTTATTTTCTGAACGGAGAAAAGCATTATTCTAAAGCAATCCTTTCTCTAACACGTATTGACAAGTATTATTTGTGGCTCAGATGCCACTGAAACACTTGTTTATCTGCATGCAACTCCTTCTCTTCTAGTTCTTGTCACTGAACCAACCTGAAGTTCCCAATTTTTCTCTTCTCCTTGTTTATCATAGCAAATATCACAGGAGAGTAAGGTTTCCTTAACATTCGCATAAAACGATATTCGAGTATTCCCACTTGAGAAGAAGGCTACATCACTGCTATTTCATTACCTCTACCTATGTTCCTGTTGGCAGCCGATATGCTAAAAGGCCCAACTGATTTTAACTTCCATGGGTTGAAAGCACTAACAATTTTGGACTGGAGGAAAGTTGTGGCTGTTTGTATCATTCAGTCTCACCCCCTAAACATACTCACGTGTCCTCTCTATCGAGTGAAAGTGACTTCTTCTCATTAACCTTTTTCAATAGAAGGCAAATATTAATGAGAAATGTTCAATCTTCTATCAACAGTATTTTCCTAGCTTTAAGAAAACAATAATAAAAATGCAAATGTTACTATTCACATGTTCTAGAAAATTTTGTTGTAGGATGGATATGCAAAAAATAACATTTAGGCCCTTTTTCATGAGGTATTGAAGTGCAGTTTAGCGTTTAGTTTAAATCTACTATGTCTATTTTTTTAAATCATCTTACATTGACTACGTTACATTTTGCTAAACTGTAGTGTCTCTGATGAAAAGCACTTTGGCATAAGCTCAGAATTAGTGCCAAGTTATGGTTAATATTCAACTTGTGTAAAAAGAGCATGAAGGTTGAATGATTGCTTGTATTTGTATCAATGAAGTTACATACAGGTCTGCAGGTCACTTCTGAGACACAGCTGTATTTCTGTAATTCCTTTGTAGGACTTGAGGAAATGCCCGAACATAAGGATCACAGTAGCTATTGCAATTTTTAATGTTTTGCATTACTTCTGGATCATTATACCTTTAAATGTTCCCTCTTGAAGGAATATGTAAAGGTCAGGATGTAAAACAGATATGTTTCCCTAAAGAGGCATAAAGGTCGACGCGACGTTAGGAGCACACAAAGAACAAGCATGTGTGTTCCCAGCTGAATGTTTAGCTACTTTCAGCTATACTGAACAGTTTGCACCAATTTAGATGATAAAAATGAGTTGCATGCTTATCTGACAGTAAATGGGAAGAACTACTGCGACTGCAGATGTGCACTTAGTACTGAAGGAATCGAACTTTGCTCCTCAAATCACATAAAGTTTAGTTTTATTGAACTTTTGGTAGTAAAACTTGAAGGGTTTCTGAGGAACTCAGCAGACAATAGCTCCTATTCGGAAATCTGTATGTGTAGGCTAACTTTGAAAGGACTGAATTGCTACTCGGATACCTAAACAAAATGGCATCATTGTTAAGGCTTTTTCAATTGGATGAGGGTATTTCTTAAAAGGCCATGTATAATTAAAATTACTTGTTTTCCGTGGCTGGGGACAAACTATAATTTAGTTCTGGATTTTCTCCTATTCTCTTTCAGGACTTATTCTTGCTGCAATGTACAGCTAGACATTATAAGCCTTATGGGGACTTGTGCATTAAAAACCCTTTTGAATGGTAATTGTGACTGTCTTCCCATTATTCAGGCCATGTAAATAGTAGTAGCAAATGGAGATCAAGATGTCAAAAGAGGAAAAACAATTATGCTCTCTTCATTCAGTGCAAGTTTTAGCTAATTTTTCATGATTTAAGCATTAAGGCTTGTCAGAATCTGCATTTAATTTTTAATCAGTTTATAAGAAAGACCTGACACATGAAACAAGCCTCTGTGTGTCGTACTCTCATGTAATTATCTACCCTGTTGTGTCATACAAACCTTTCCACAAATAAAATGAAAATAATAATGGATCACAAAAAATCGTGTGCCAGCTCTGTAATTACAAGCATCTCTGTGCTCAGAGTGAATATAGTGTCTGTACAAGAGGTACTGCTTTTGTAGATGAATATAGAAGTGGAGCAGTTCTCTTAACATTTCAATCATCATAAAATCCTATATTAAATATGGTATCCTGCTTAGTTTTTCTTTGTTTTGATGTAAATTTGGAATAAGTCATCTCGTATTTTGCATGGACTGAAAAATGTAATTTGACATTTTTTAAATTAAAACCGTCATGGTATTTAAAGATGAACTTAAGCTCTACTAATTTTATTAAACTGCAGGCTGCCAATGAGTTATAAAGTCTAATTAATCATTTTGTCAGCTTTGCCTTCTGAAGCTAGTCAATATAAATTTGAATAAATAGGAAGCTGTTGACCCAGGAACCTCTGGATGTTCTGAATAAAGATGTGCCAGTTGTACAATACTCTAGCAACTACCTCTTTTGACTGCAGGTAGTTTACACAAATCCTCTGGGGAATTAATCAGTGTTAATATACACACATGGTGGTAAAGTCTTAATTTAAATTATTTACTTGTGGAAATAAGGGAATATTGCTAGTAATTTCTTATGTGTTACAATATCAAGCTAGAGGTAGCAATTTTGAGGATAAAGAAAACTTTTTAGTCAAAGTTTGTAGCTGACACTGCAGTGTGACATGTCACATCAGGTTGCATCAATAGAGCCATGTTATGTAAAAGTAATGAAATGTGACTGATAGAACCCAAGATACTGTAACATACTGTAACATAATGTGTCAGCATTTCTTTAATGGAGCCTTTCAGGAATGCTTTTTGGTAAGATACCTTAAAAATCAGTTACAGAAAGTGATGAGGAGATATAAAATATCTGCACCCAGTTTCTGCAAGGAACATGTGAAATAACCTAAATAAAAATGATTTCCAGTAATTTAATGGGAAGTATATATGACCTGTGGGGTTATAGTAACAAAATATATGCATCATCCTAAAGAGTTCTAACTGTATTTTATAAAGTTAATTTCCTCATCATGCAGAGGAATAAAATTTTCCCTGTGTTTGACAGGGTTATCATGCCCTTGTTACTGTAGGTTCTGCCCACCTGGTTGGGAGAAAAAAATAGTATTTCTGTTACATACACTAATGATCTGTGAAACTTCATTTTATTAAAAAAGAATCCATATTCCTAGAAACCAAATGATTATTTACTTTTCTAGAGGTCACATTCCATCTATTTCTTAATATCTCACTAAGTTTTTGAAGCAGAAAACAGAACAGCATTGTGTGAAGGATGTGACATATAAAACACCATTGCCACCGACATCCTTCTTCTGAGGATGAAAGACAGTGAACTGTTTGTCTTGAGCAGATTAACAGGGAAGGTTGTTTTTGTTTGTCTGACTGGTCAAGGACAATTTACAGTTCAGTTACTCTGAAGGAAAGACTTGTTGATTTGAGAGCACTCCTATTATAGCTCCAGGTAGAAGATGATAGATTCAGCCGTCACTGTGATAAACTGCAGCCTGTATGCTTGCAATACACAAAATAAATAAAACACTAGTAGATCTGTTTGGTTCAGCTACTTAACAGCAAGTGCTGACATGTAGGTGCAGACTTCTTTAGAGAACGTACTGAAGATTTAAATACTCCCTTTGGTCCAAATATATCTCGGGCTTTGTGAGAATATTTAATGCTTGCTAGAAAAAAACATCTGTAAGAATGAACTTGAGTTCCACTAGGTTTAAAAAGAACTTTAAATTTCATACAAAGCGCTCTTAAACTTATTGAATTTGTTGAGTACTTTTTTTGCTCTGTTCTTTCTTTCAATTGCAAAGTTCAGATTTTCTGAAAATCTGGTTCATCTGCCTGTGGAAGACAGTTCCCTGTAGAATATGTCTCTTTGGACACACACTGTGATGAAAAGTCCACAAAGTTCCTTGGAGGTTTAATTGATCAATTAGTTCAGTTGCTTATAATATGGTTGGGTATTATCCCCAATAGTCATTATCACTGCATTAGAGCAATCTTGTGAATTCTCAAGTTGCCTATTATTTCTTTTAAGATATATTCTATACATACAGCTACTCCTCAGTGATATTTGCTGATGGGAATTGTTATTATGCCACTGAGATTTAACTGAGAGCAGCTTTCTACTGTACAGTGTTAATTTTGATTATTTTTCCCTTGATGACTACAAAGGCAATAAATCACTGCTAAAAGTAACAATTTAACCATATTCTAGTCACTCATACCATTCTATGAATGTACATATTAAAATATACACACCCAAGAGCAACTATTAGAATGGTAGAAATAAAAATAATCAATTAAAAATGTTGATCCTCAAGGTTCTTGCAGCTCTATTTCCTTTTTCTCATCTACAGTTCATTCATTTGCCTTCTGTCCGGTCTCATTATGAATATCCAGTTCTGCTTTCCTTTCCCAAAGCTCCCTAAGGGATTTGATTTGCCATCCAGTAAGATTTGCACCAGAAATATGGCTAAAATTCATAATCAGATCTGTTTAACTCTTCAATCAATTCAGCATACTGTGGCTGTCTGAATGGGGCCTTTGACATATTTGAAACATGCAATTCTACATGAAATAGATAAAAATTATGCAGAAGTCACCTCTTTTGCAGTCTAGATGGGAGCAGAAAATGAACACACAGTTTTACCTTGGCCTTGCAGGTAATGCTGTTAAAGCAAATACAGCAGAATGACATTGTATGGTTGATAAAATAAGGAAGTATTGCTGTTTCTCCATAGCATTCTGTGCTTAATACTAGTGTTTTATTGGTGGTCATAAAACTCTTTTTTTCTTATTTGTAGGAACAGTAATCATTTGGGGGAAACGGAGGGAAGGGATGGCACTGCAAGTAAAACAAGTTTGACAGTAAAGTATAAAACCATTATTGCTGACTTCTTTTAAAGAAGCACTTATATATCGAAAAATCATTTAAAAGTACTGAATCTATGTAATAGAAATCAAAATGTTGAATCAGATATTAATATTATCTTTAATGTTAACTTGTAATATTAATATTTTCATTACCAGTGGAATTTCAGTACAGATGTGCTTGGCTCTGGGAGGCAGAATGGTGACAATGGCTCTGGCTTCTGCAGAGGTTGTCCAAGTCATGTATTTAGTGGTTTATAAGAAAAGAAATGGGGATCTGGCAGTGGCGTTTTATCAGCTAATTGTTGCTCTTTCAAATTAAAACTGTATATGTGGATATCACTTAGGAATTTTTAGTACACTTAATCCTTCTTGGCCTTTCTTCCTTTTTTCAATAAGAGTTTCACATAGGTCTATTCTACTTGCACAGGTCAGTCCTCTTTAATACACTTTAGAGCTGATTTTATTTCTTCCTAAATCTGATTAAGTGAATTCTTGATTGAGTTTTGTTTATCTGTGCTCACAGTAAGCTTAATTAATCACTCATGTGTTTTTTTTTTTTTACAATAAAACAGCATAGTAATTATTAAGAATTCCAGTGAAAGGGGAGGGAAAAACACAGGAACATAAAATGTATGTAACATATATTAAATTCTGTAGGAAAACAACTCAAGACTCTCAATAGATGTTTGTAGCTGAAGGTGTTATGCCCAGAGAGATCTACAGAGAAACAGTCACAGTTACTTTGTATGATGTGAAAGGAAATAGTGCTTTAAGCTTGCAGCCAGCTGATTAATTTATCATACCTTCTATTTTGTTGTTGTTTTATTTTTTTGTTAAGAGTAATACAAGAGCAGAATATCTGAGAGTACAAAATAGGCTGATCCTTGTCCGTTTGCTCACCGGTGGGGATTGAATGCTCCCGGGCTTTCCAGAGCCTTGGTCTCTCTTGCAAGCACTGCATTTCCCCAGTTGGAGGACACACTAACATGAGACCTGTAAGCAAAGCAGGACTTTTTTATTGATGGTTTTGAAAGCTGTTTGGTCAGCATTTTTTTTCCCCTCAGTGAAAGCATAAGCAGAGGAATTCTGGACTAAAATACATAGTTCATACATTCAGCATTGCCTCTCAGATATGCTTAATAATTTTTCGATCAGTATGTAGAGCTTTAAAAACAGGCTTAAAGCATGGAAATAGGGAATATGTTTGAAGTAACTCAGTAGGAGTAGCAAAGGACTAGGGTTCTCACTTTCTTAGTAGTTCAGCTGCCAAACACCAGTTTCAGTGTCTGATTCCTAAAACAAATGTTTTGAGCAGGCTTGGATGGTATCTCTTCCAAAATGTGCAAGGCAGATTTTTCTTGTGCCTAATTCAAAAGTTATCTGAAAATCTGGTGGTGCAGATACCATTTTAAATGGTGGAATTTATGTTGGAGAGCTTCTTTAAGTGTCACTCAATAATAGATTTGTCTGTAGCTGGTGACAGCCTCGCAGGTCTGTTGTAGTTCAGCTGATGTTTAGAGAATTGTCATTCCACAAGGCGCGTCTGAGACATTTTGGTTGCCACTCTAAAAGCAAAAACTGTAGAAATGATGTGATTTGAGAGTAGGATGCTTTGCCAACACTGACGTGATTTTAATAGAGTTAACTAAAAATGCAAGCATGCTGTTCCAATTGCACAAAGTGATTGTAAATGTGTAAGCAGTTCGGGTTGTCTATAATTTATTGCCTGTGATTAGAGGAAACAAACAAGTCCATCTCTGCACTCAAGGAAATTAGGGAATCAATTTCATGGAAGGAACAATAACACACCTACAGAAAGCCTCTACCCTAATACAGAAATAGTCACATCTACAAAGTTGTGCAGGTTAAGCAAAAAAAGTTTCTTGTTTTTTTGTGGTGTGATTTTTCATTTTGCACCACAGGCTTTTAGAGTTATTAAATGTCTAGGTTTTAAAATGTATGTCATCAACCAAAGCAGTATAGCAGCAGCCAAACTCTGTTTTTTAAGATGCAAGCATCACTCTTGCTGATTCCACTATGAACTTTTCGTATAGATCCAAAAGAAACGTTTCACCCTGCAGGGCTCTAATGTATAAGGCAGACTATCCATTGACATTCTAAAGGTTTCAAGATAATCTTAATGCACGGAGTCACTCAAATACAGAGCTAAAAAGCTCTTGAGGTGCCTCCTGTTCTATACCACTGCCTGGTGGTTGAAGCAGCCACACCGGTGTGATTCCTGAGTAGGCCAAATTAAATAAGGCTGTGCCATTATGCAAGATAACATATATTCCCAAGCCTCAAGCACCAACAGCCGTGGTGGAATCAGCAGACAAGAAAGCAAAATTAAATATGAGGAAAACAGTTTCAGGAGTTTTTTTGTTGCTAGTACCAAAATGTGTGCCAAGATTATATTTACAGATAGTTTCAATTCTTGCACAGTAGCAATAACTGGGCTTTTAATAACTATTACATTGCATCAGTTGATGAAGCACTGGTCTTTTCTGAAGGCAAATAGTGCTACCTACAAATTGGTAAGGAAAAGTTGTGTGCCATAATTATGATGGTGGTCTTCCGAGAGAAGTCATGATTTTATGCCTAACTTACAAGTTCTTGATCATTCAAATTTACATATATTGATACGTGTAAATACGTGTTCATATTTTTTTAAGCTCTACTTCACTTCCTCACAAATGAGGACTAGATAACACTAGGAAACTTTTCCTCTTAATAAGTCCGTATGTTTGTTTGTTTGTTTCCTTTGTTTTGTTCTTGCTGACAGTGACAGCCCAACCACGTTTATGGATAATTGCCCTTTGGAAATTTTTACATTTGAAATTATGTTTTATCTCCACTAGGGAGCAGCAGATGACATAAAAACATAATATTACCTGTGTCTGCAATCCAACTGAAAGTTACAACATTGAGGTTGGATGAAAATTTCTTTTATTCAATTCAGTGAAGAGGCAGGTTTCAAGCGAGTTCCCCCTCAATTTCTGTGTGTTGAAACAGTTGTGATTTTCTGAAAACCTTGCAGTAGTCTTATTTCTTTTTGTTTTTTTTTTTTCTATGTTGTCTTTAATTCCCCATCATATATGGTTGCTTTAAGTGGACAAATGAGGGTGGGTTTTTTCATCTTCAAGCTAGCATGGTTAATGATGCTAGATCCTTTAATTTCTCTCAGCTGGAGACTTGGTGTGCTTACTGTCTGAAAACTAAAAATATAGTAAAAAAGAATCTTCACTGTAAAAGCATTTTGACTTAAAGAACATATCCAGTGATTGTGAATATGGAATTACAAACAAAGTGAAAGATAAGTGTCTTATCTCCCTAATCATGTCTGCACCATCAAGAAGAATATGAAGATTTATTAGAGAGTGTGTTGAAAACTAATATATCAGACTTCGGAGTTCTGGTTTGGTAAAAGCCTAAATGTGTGCGGATAACATATGGAGAGTATGTACCTGAAGAAAAACCACAAGTATCTGGGAGGGCAGAAAGTTTCTGAGTTTCTTCTGGACTATCACGCTCAAACTTAGGATAAAATAAACCTTTACTCTTTGTGGCTGGCAGCTGTTAAACTATGGAGTCATGTTCCCATAAAAGTGATGGATGCTCTTTTTTTGTAGCCAGTTAAGACTGGACAGAGAAAAGTCCTATATATACTGCAGCAAGTCTTGCAGTGATAGTAAGAGAGAGGCAAAATCACAGTATTTCTTGGCCTGATCCTTCTGTCTTCTGTCACTTAACTGGAATATATAAATGAGACATACTAAAAAATGGGAAATTAATTTCTGGCTTGTAAGAAAATTATGTGTGAGTTTATTTTGATTTGAGTTGGTCTTTTCGGTTTGGTGCTCTTAGCAGGTTGTGGAATACTTGACAGGACACTTGGAGCAGTCCCGGTGTGTGGAGTGCAGGACACTGTGTCACGAGTGGCAGTGACAGGGACAGTGGCACCCGAAACACTGTAGGGCAGCAGTCTGGAGAAACAGCAGAATAAGGTGACATGTGACTTAAAAAAACCCACTATATGTTCTTGGTAACTGTGCTTTTGAGTTTCCTCGTATTTCTGAATAATGTCGTTATTAGTGGTATGCTTTGAAACACAGGCTTACTCTCAGTCTTTAGGAGGCTTTTTCAGTTGAGGAAACCATCATTTTATAGAAATAACAATAGCATGACTATAAAACCAGTATTTGCTTGTGCATTTACATGTGCAATAGATAGTACTTGATTGCTAAAATATACCCCTAAAATGTAAGTACCTTCCCACAAAAAATAGAAAGTTAGTTTTGTTTTTCTTTTTTTAAATGAAGACTTTTTTTGGAAGTTGGTCCTTTGTAGACTGGAAAAATAAATTGTGGATGGCATGTTTTGAACATCACCACTTCAAAGGTGATGTGCCTAGTCCATGAGGCAGCACTGATAGCATATTTGTCCTGTGTCTCTGGTACATTAAGCAGCCAGCCCTAAGGCAATTGAAAGGCCTGTTAGAGTCTAGCCCACCTAACCTTATTTCTGCTTCTTTGTGTCTGTCATATATCCAAGAACTTCAGATTTCTTAAATGTTTCCAAAGAAATTCAATGCCTTCTCCTTTTATACTCTTTTTCTTCTAGCTTTTGCTTAACTACTCTGAATTAACTAGACTCACCATTGCTGGTACATGGCAAGAGTGCATGCATGCCTGTACTTATTTTGTCTCCGAGTGATGTGCTGCCTACCAAACTGAAACTAGGGAAATAGTGAATGTGCAGCCAGTTCTTCAAGGTGTGGAGAAAAGGAATCATTCGGAAAGGGAAAAATGTGGAGGCGACCAGCTGGAGTCCCCTGGGAAATTGTCAGCTGCATAGAGACTTATCTAGGATCACCTGAGCATTTCATCCCTTAGTAGCACAGGTCCTTCTAGATCCAGTCTTCATAACTGTGTACTTTTTTTTTTCCTGAAGAGCTGTATGAATCATATGTGAATCTACAGGTGTTAACCTCATAGATGTCTGCTCTGTGATTAAACCTTCTGCAGAGCACGCTTCCTCGTTTGGCTTCCTCCAGCCTAGAGTTTGTGTGTGATGTGTATGTGCTGCACAGTTACTGCTTCATGTGTTGTAACAGTTTATTTACCCCGTATTAGGCTGTAAGGGGGAATTCTGTAGAAAGAAGTGTTGTGGATAGAAAAATAAGAAAGGAGGAATTCTAAAAAGTATTATCATTTTCTCCTTTCTTCCACCAAAAGGAAAAATACTCAGATTTATCAGTTTTCATGTGCCATGCATGAAAGTGATTGGCATAATTGACATTCACACTTGTTTTGATAGACAGTGAATAGATAGATAGTGAATTCAACTTTTTATCACTAGCCATCTGTATCTGAAAGCAAGAGCATTAGGAGCATGGCAAATAACTCTGTTTTGTGATAGTTATAATTCAACACATATAATTCTACACAAAATACCTGGAAAGTGACCAGTTGTCACTGGTGGAGTTTTTTGTTGTCTTAGCATTGCACTGAATATAAACTATTGAATCCTTTTAAATTATTTAGGGAGTTGGAAGGCTTAAGGTTTTTGTGTGTGTTTCATTCAGTTGATTGTGTTATAATTAGATCTCTGGCATCAAGTTGCACATAAACCAAAAATAAGCAAGATCAATCATAAGATCATGATATTGAGTGAAAGAACTAAAGTATGCTGAGTTTCTAATATATGGAAAAAAATACTACTTCAGCTGCTCTGTTAAGACACAATTCTGAAGGCGTTGGAATTTTACACTGACACAGAGACACAGATTTTATAAAATATAATATGTTTTCTTCCTTGCAAATCCAACATGTAATCATCAGAACTTTATTTTTTTGCACAAATTTACACATTTGTCAGTGCCTTTAAGTAGTGCTAATAATTGGGCTGATAACTCTGAAGAGCAGTAAAATCAGTCTGTGTTCTCAGATACATCTTCCTAAACCACAGTAATTGAACAAAGCCTGTTAGATTGTATTCTAAAGCTAGAATTTTGCCCAGCACTTCTAGCAAAAGTATTTCTGCATAATCCTTTTTAGGTAGTAAATGGTTTTATAGAAAGTTTTGATAACACACGCCACTGTCCTTGAGAATTTGAATGGATTTTTCATCACTCTTGGGTAGTAATCAGTTTCCCTACTACTGTTCTCTGTTTTTCCAGATTATTTAGTGTCAGCAGACTTCCACTCTCATGATTTGCTTTCCTTAGAGCAATGTATTTCTAGTAGTAGTTCTATTAAAGCTAGTACAGCTTGCATATTTTATCAGCATTCTTTTCATCGTTTGTTTTCTTTGCATTCACTTTAAGCCTGTCTGTTTAAAAATAATGCAGCAATTTAATGGTCAGTCTTACTTTTTTTAACCACTGCATGGGAATGTCTGTTTGAACACGGGAGCAGGATTGCACCCTTGTTTGGAGTGGTTGAATCATGGGTGAGTGAACAAAGCTTGTTTTGAACATATCTCATTTTATCCAAGGTTGTTTCCTTTTTAAAAAAAAAGAAGTCTGAAAAAATATTATGATACACACAGAGCGCCTAAGCCCCGTTTCTAGTTTGCACCATGCTATTTGCTACTATTGTTTTATAGTTTAATAAGCAGAAGGTAACAACTTTAAATGGAAGGGTTTGTATACCTGTTTTTAGAAGAACTTGGTGCTTTACTTTGTGTTATTTCCATTTAGAGACCTGAGTGACCTGCATTCAGTGTGCTATGATCATGCTCCGAGTACTTCTATGGACTCAATATTTTCATACACATAATGAACATCTGGTGACAAGACGCTCAGTGCAAAAACAACAAAAAAGAAAGGGGGGAAAGAAGAGGAGAAGGAAAAGCAAAAGGCAGTAAAACCTTTGTATGCCTGCTACTTTTATGGCTTAAAATATTTTTCCTTCAATCAGTGCATCTAGGGAAACTTGTTTTGATGTAACAATCAATTTTTAACAAGGAAAAAGTCTGAACTCATAAATATTGTATGTATTAATTGTGAAGCTTAATGGAACATTTTGTGTTTCTGAACAACTACTTTACATAATTAAAATCTCCTTTGATCTGTGAGTAAATGATTTAATCTTAATGCTCATTAGGCTAAATGGGTCTTCTCTTCAATTGTATCAAGATGGCACAGAAAATTCTCAGACCTTTAGAAAACATTTGTTTAGTTGTTAGGCAAACATAGAAACCTATTTGTGAACAAGTATCTTTTATCTCTGCGAAGGTATCTGAGTCTAAAACTAATTCAGATTAAAGCTTTTTGGCTTTTATCTGACTTTTTTTTTTTCCTTCAAGAGCTGTTCACTGAAATAAGGGGTTTTGAGGGGGAGGTGTCAGTTTATGTACATTAATTACTTTGGTACAAAAACAATATAGTCTGTGGGGAGAGAAAAGAAAAAAGCAGAACCATAACCAACTGAAATATGAATCTGTGTAACTATGGATCGCTTTAAGGAAACCAGTATCATCTTGCAGAAAATCTTGCTTGGAAATCTTTCCTGATGATGCAAAGCCCAGTAGCACCTGGGAAATATGTGACAAGATTTTGATTTTTTTTTATTATACATATAACTGTATATAAAACCGCAGTACTGTTTATTGAGAAAAGATTATCATCTGTAAATGTTCAAGTTTCTTTTTTTTTCAGTTATTCCTAGTTTTTCTCCCTTAATTGCTATGAAAGTACTTAATCAATGTAAGATTCTGTAAACCTAGTGTGTAACTTAATAGACAAAGTTCATAAGCTTGTCTAATAAGAGAAATAGGAAACCTGTATATGACATGCCAATGCAAAGATGGAAAGGTTGCAAATTAGACAACAGGGCCATAAGATTAATTTAAAAGAAAAAATTCTAAACAAATTATTATTTGGAAAATAATCTTTTGTTATCCCATCTGTATTTTTAAAGCCACTTTTCATTCCCACAGGGAGTTTTTTCCTTAAGAAAGGTAAGAATTTTAATTAGCTCAGGTGGTGCAATAAGCACAAACATCTGTGGCCCTTTATTGAAGCCCAGTGCTGTTCACAGTCCCCTTTCTCACTCCAGAACAAAACAGCACAAAAACACCCCCGTGCGCCTTGCTTAGAGCTGAATTGGCTGGTGGGGATAGCCACAGTTACACTGTATCCGACCAGTTGGTCCATGCTGGATGTCTAAAAACAATGCAAGAGCAAGACAAGCACAGAGAGGCTCCAGCCTTTTCCCCCGGCTCCGCACAAGACACTTCTAGCAGTCTGCAGTTTAGGGACATCAGGAGCCAGGAGGTTATATCCACATTTGATTTCTGTTGAAGCTGCTGTCTTCTGGAAGACATGTACATACTGCGTGTGAAGAGTGTATTTCATCCTAACTACTTTTATATCTGTGTAATAACACAATTTAAATTTATGAAAACAAGTATTTGTTTCATACTCTTGGGCAGTTTTGCCCAACAGTAATTCAGCTTTTTACACTGAAAATTCAGAACTATTATTACATCTTCCAATGAGTATTAATTCACTGAATGTCTCTTATTTTGTATTCATATAGTGTATTTACTACAACTGAGTCTGTATACAACTAAAATACCCTTAAAAAGTTTCACTTGTGTGATTAATGAAAGGTGTTTGTGGGTTTTTTGGGTTTCAACACAGAAATTATCCCTTTTATACTAGGTTGAATGTAAAGCAAGCAGTTTTTTTGCCTGCTGAGCGTCAGGAATTTACCTAGCAAAGAGCCAACATCCAAGAAGCCATATCTGTGTCCTCCAAAGGACGTCTCTGTGTAAACAGGGTATGCAATGTAGGTTTGACATGGTTTGGCTTGGCATTAGCATGATGTTATATAACATTTTCAGAAGCGCCTCAAGGATCTAGGCTCCTAAGTGCTTGACTTACCAAAACAAAACAAAGTTCTCAGTAGTCTGCAGTTATTGCCTGTAACAGCAACCTGCCTTGTATCTGGGAGAGCTTACCACATATACTAGCTAATACTTGCTTTAAATTTGGAACAGATTAATCTATTTTAAGGTGGAAAATAGGAGAAAAATTTTTTTACATCTGTTTCATGTTTCTGTTGTCTGAGTAAGCATTTCCTCCCTGTCTCACTTTGATACTGATGATCATTGGAATAAAAGAGCAGACAGGATGGAATGAGGAACCCCTTGGCGCTCTCTGGGCAGTAGGGAGGGGGTGGATTTCTCATTCAGCAATGCCAACTTAGCAAACAAAAACGTAACCCCAAACGAGAGAGCTTATTTCAAGTTGCTGTGTGTGCAGGTTAATGCAAAGAGAGTGATGGTAAGACAAGTATCTGAGCATTTGGAAATAAAGGGTAAAGAAAAGTTTGTTTTAGATATGCTGTCATTATTTTCAGTCTAAAACTGAAGACTGAATCAGTCGAAAATCCCCAAATCAGTTACTGTCTTTGTAAAGAATGGTAAGTATTTTCACTACATTATTGATTTTTAGTTAGCTTAACAGCTGTAGTATGTGATGGATGGTTGTCAGAATAATAGTTTTCTCTATTGAAAATGATATGAAAGATACGAGTGCGTGTTATTTCTGTACACCAGATGTTGTACTTGATTCTTTTGATTTTTCTGAAATGTTGGGGCTAAACATAAGAAAAATGTCTTGTATAAGACAATATGAACAATTTTTTTGAAGGTCTAAGTACAGATTTCTGTTCTTTGTTTTTGTTTTTTTTTAAACTCTGGGCAGGGGAGGAAAAGGGCACCCCTAATGTACAGAGAGTGGTAGATTCAGAAAGTAACTAATTCTCACTGGGTAGTGAAAGTAGCAGTGAAATACCATTTATCTGCTTCCAAAATTAAGGTTCAGATGGTAAGATTTATTTTCTTACTTTAAACGGACATGGTCATTATTATTATCGTTTATCGCCATAATTTCAAACTTCTCTCCTCATGATTTTCTTAGGACAGGTTTTGTTATTTGTAAACAAAAGACATATTTAGATAAGGAGTTTTTTTTTTTTTTGGATAAACTTTAGATTTTGCTTCCAGTAACTTGTCCTGGATCCTCAGTAGTCTCATTAAACTCTTATTTTTTTTCCTGTAATTGGATATTTTAGCATATATTAGTGCAATGTAGGTTTTTATATATTATGCAAACCTGAAAAATGTGTGCATCAATAGCAGAGCAAATATAAAAACCCAAAACCACACAAAAAAAGCAAAACCATTAAAAAAAAAAAAGCAAAAACACTAAATAACTCTCCTAGATATCCAGAAGATTTTATACTAAGGTTAACTTTTAAGAGTGGTGGGGTTTTTTGTTTGTTTAAACTTACAACAGATTTGAGGTGACTTTTAGCTAGCCTTCAAGCTATTGCTTTCATAAATTTATTTGTCCTGATCAACAAATTGTTTTGAATATTGCCCATCTTGCTGGCCTGTGCAACCCCCCTGTGACTGTAATATCCCTCGTGGCTTCCCTGCCAAGTAGAATCACTATAACTGCTCCCTGGTGAACCTGTAGCCATGTCAGAGGTCGACTGTGTCAAATGCCAGGTTACACCAAGATCATATTTACGCAGCATGGCATGTGCTCAGATTCCTGAGCTGCATGTAATTTGGAATATGCAGTGCCAGCCTTCTATTGGAGGCATAGCAATATAATTTTCATCGTATTATGGATGCCTTGGGATTGCCTTAAGGTGCAAATTCTCTTTAATGTTATACAGATTCTAATTGTTTAAGTTGAATTTAATGTTCACTGAAAGAACTAAAACACCGTGAACATGCTAGAAAATTTAGGTTTCAAACTGCTACCACAAAAACATTCTGATCTTGTAACATTCTAACCAGGAAACATGTCTTTCCATCCACTGCTTACGTTATTTGCTTATGGGGCATTTTGGACTGGAATTATGGATTGTTTTTACTTGCTACTAATTATTCTCAGATATATTGGAGATTTAACAAGATACCTTAGGTGCTTTTGCATCAGCAGGCCTATATAAGGTGCCTACTAATCTGCTGTCCTGCCAGGTCATCTGGTATGCAGAGCAAAAGCTCTAAATGAGCTCCAGAAGTTGTGCAAATGTTTGAATGTTCCTGCGCTGTGTGTTTTCCTGCTTACATCCCTCAAGCCTGTCCTTTCTCCAACCCACTCATTTCCTATCTTCCTTCAAACGCTTTTAGAACTTTATCTAGGCAAGAAAAAGAATTTTTAATAGTATTTTAAGGTTGCTAACTCCCATTTCAGGGCATTCCAAAGCCATTTAATGGCTTCTAGAAGATGGCACTGATCAGACTGTGTCAGGATGGGTAGCTGTCGGGCAGCCTTTTGTCTCTGGCCAGCAGCTCAGTAAGCAGGAATTCCTGGTTCGCAGAACATCCCAGGTTTTACTTACGCAGCTTGAGACTGATACCCCTTTGTTTATAAAGTTCACTTAAGTGAAAGGGAAGCGTCGCATTTCCGATAAACTGAAATAGAGAATGGAATCAAATGTGCGGGAACCTGACTAGAAGGTCTGGCCTCCCGACTTGCTGGTGGAACTGGAAAAATGCAGGGCCATTCATGAGAGTATATTCAGTTATATTTTATAAGCCATGGAAGGGTACTCAAACTGTTTTGAAAAGCCGTTTTTTTTTAATCATTGAAAGGGTCTCTTTGTCCTTTCAAAGCTGATCAAATATACCCTTTAAAATCTTCTTGTTGTTTCCTGTACTGCAGTCTAAGCTACTGACAGTAAGTAAGGTTTTCCAACTTAATTACATATGGAAAAGAGTATATTTTTATTGCCTTTATTTTTCCTGTTAATATAGCAAAATATATGGATTGTTAAGGAGTTTGAGAACAATGCATTAAAATTTCTAAGGTTTTTTTTTTGCCAAAAATACAAAGGGCACCAAGTGAAATTTGAATGCCTTTTTCTTTCTAAAATGAAAACTCGTATTTTTCTGAAGTATAGCACACTATTAAATGAGCCTGCAATATTTTGGTGATATTATGATAATATACGGACTATTTCAGATAAATTACTAGCACATCAACAACTGATACATTGAATTTCAGATTACTTTTGAATATACAACTATTTTTAATTTATAAAGGCAGGGATTATGATGGATAAATAGCTTTAGTTGCCACTGTATCATCATAGGTTGCTCCCATTAACTCTTCTAATAATTCATTCTTTTACAAATGACACCTTAGGCCACATATGTGTATACATGCCTATCATTCAATTTGGTCAGCGAGGTTCATTTTTCATGTATGGATGAAAAGACAGGAATTAGATTACAAAACAGCAATAGCTAGGAAATATTTTACTAGTACAAGATCCATGTAAATCTGCATAGTAATACTAAAGACAGAAATACACAGATAGAATAGATACTTGGCTATAATTAGATGGAAATACATTGGGAAACTTACGGAATACACTAAAATGAAAACAGATATTTTGCAGGAAATTTAAGGAAAATTAAACAATCAACATTTTTGGCTAATGGGACATGTTTTAAAGCAAGAAAGGACAGATTCAAGAGTCAAGAGTATTTTGTAATACAACCAGTACATTTGTAATTTCTTCCCTTTATGCACCAAGTCATGGCAGCACCATTTCTTTCAAACATGTTTACAAGGTCATAGGCTGTTGGTTGGTCCTTGGCATAAGGGATGAATCCTGGAAACATATTCTAAATATGCTACACATTCTCTGTGTGTGTATATATATATATATATTTTTATATACAGGTCATTGTGAACAGTGTCCCAGGCCTGTGTTGTATTTCTCATGACAAAGCAAGCCTTTCCCTTTGATACTGGAATACCTCCCTCTTTAGTGCAATCAATGCCTCTACCGAGGGCACTCTCTGTAACACAGCTGTCAGCAGTGGCAGACAGATGAATCACCTTGACACTTCCACTTTAGTACAGCACCTAAATCAAATGCATCTGTAAGTGCAGGCTATAAACTATGCGTCACCTGCATGGGGGAGATGGCGAGTGAGTGATGCAGATGACACTGACATTTCCTTCATAAGAAAAAGTAGCCCAGGAAGACAACGTTTAAACCCACATGTGGACAAGTCTTCACTGAAGTTTTCTAAGAGAGCCAATTTCATTGAGAGAGAGACAGATTTCTGTTCATTCCCCTCTTCTGGCTTCCTTTAATCATTTCATTAAACCAGCTAATCTATAATTTAGTTCAGTGCCATTTTACTTAAATCCAAAGAGGGAGCAGATGGGAGAATGTGCCTAACATTAGTACTGTTACAGCAGTAGATGGTCCATTTGTGCGTTATGTATAGAGCAAATTTCATAAACAAAATTTTGCCTCAGCACATACTTCATCCTTGAGGGGAAACTATATTATAGGATGACTAATGAGAAGCACCTTTGCTCTATGTTGATAGTAAGTATGTCAGAAAAGTAAAACAGTTTGGAACCACAGTGAATATTTCTGAATTTACAGTTTGATACTCCTTGTTTTCCATGAGCAAAGGCATTTAACTACACAAACTAAAGACCTGGTAAAGCAGTACAGAAGACAAAACACTGAGCAAGTTATTGTAAATGCATATTATATGCTGTGATATTTGTCACATCTCAGTAAGACTGTTTTAGGGACACAGATGTACTGGTTATCACAGTAATTTATTTACTGTTTGAAAAATGGTAGCAAATGTCTTGCATCAATGTGAAGGTTTTGTGCTTGCCACAAGAAGTTGTTATTGAGATGTGCTCAACTGAGAGTGCTGAATCTTGGCATGTACCTTGGAACACAAGGTCTGCAGATCCAGCTTGGTGCTCACCTGCAGGAGAAGCAAACAGGCACGTTGCTTGCTGTAGCGTGCAGCCAAATTAAGGGACCACAAGTTGGGGAATTTAGAAGGCCTTATTTTAGCTGTGTGTGACTAAGTCTTTTCATCAATGTTATTGACCTAGCAGTAGGTATAGACTCTTTTTAATGTGCAATCTCTTTTTAGTTCTTTGAGGTCACAAGAGGAAGAAAAATCAGCATCGCAGGTGCATGTTATTAGACACACAAAGCACTTGTTAACAGAAAATATGAGATAGCTCACATTTATCAAAATTATCCCTGACATTTCCTTTTGCTCAGCTGAAAACAATTTCAAAGCTCCCAAAGCAACATGTAACGGGAGGGGAAAAAATGCCTTTTCTTTTTTTAAATAATTTTTACTATAAAGGGCACCCAGAGGAATATGCAGTGAATAAGCAGGGTTTCTGGTAAACACTGAGGTTGTCAAAAGAGTCATATTCTATGTCTGTTATAATAAAGTGGATTTTTTTTTTATTTCTAGCTATATTATATATCTAACGTATTGATAGGTAGATTGGGTTATACCTCTGAAAACTTGAAAACCATATCGTTCCAATACTGAAAGCTCCGGTTCCACTATTCGCACAGTGGAAGCCATGCCGTAGGTCATGGAAATACAGACTTGCCTTTATTCTCCACCTGTAAGTATTGGTCTTCTTGCAAAACAACTACTTTTAAGCAGTCCAATCTCTTACCAGGGAATTAGAGCTCCTATGTAGTGAGACTGCAAATAAAGGTGGGTGGTAGTGACAGTTGGGCTGTTGTTGTTGTTGTTTTGGTTTGGTTTGTTTTTTTGCCTGTTGTTTACTCAGTCTGAAAGAGACTTTTTTCTACTCCCTTGAGAGTGCTCTTGTGATGTATATGTGTGTGTTTTGTTTGTGCACTAATTATATGAGATGCCCTTTAATGAGGAGAGCTGCTCCTTGAAATAATGATACGTATCACTAAATAAAACACAGTATCTGAAATAAGTGTTGATTGCAGAAATAAAGGGAAGGCAAGTTTTAAAAAGAAGTAATTTGATAATTGTATGATGTATTATGGCTAATAAATCTGCTTAATTGTCACATTTGCCTTAAATTAATAATTTATATCAGCATTTGGTATGGGCAGACATGATGAATATTTTTAAGCTGGCATATTTCTGGTAAGTGGCATCTTGAACATATTAGAACATAATTAATTGTAAGTGCTTCTTTTGTATGTTTCAGGTAGTATCTGGAAAAGTACAGGTGAGAACGTCACAGAAACCAATAGGCAGCTAGGATCTGCTCAGTGATACTCTCCAGTTTATGAATTCCAGTAACAGGAGGGATGAGTTAATAATAGGACAGGTTGTGTCTGTTGCTATGGCCAAGGAAGGCAAACATCTGAACACGTCATCAACACAAACTGTTCATCTGGAGAACATGGCCACCTGTAGGCTTCGTGCTTGCAAGTGACCCAGTTCCATGATGCTGCAGGAAAGACTTTCCGTATGACACCAGTGCATCTGACTGCAGCTGACTGAATTTCTTATGTTCCTTCATTGGTAACGGTGCTCCCTTTTTGGCTTATCTCATCGCGTTCTCTTCTGCCTCTCACTATCGCCATAAAAACACATAGATATTTCTTTACATATTGTTTAACATCAAGTGAATGCAATACTGCAATATGTAAATACAATATGCAAATATTAATTTGTTTATCATAGGTTTGCTTGGGACCTGTTTTGAGTGATTTAAACCTTGTTGTGCTTATTACTCTCCTTTATGCTGGCCTACTGAAACTCATGGCTCTTTTGCTAAATGGCCTGACTCTTCTCCTGCTGTTCCCCTCCTCCTCTACCTCACTTTACATCTTAATGGTGTACATCTGTTACTGGACAGATTGCACAAGATGAACATAAGGCACTCTTTTCCAGGGTCAGCTAAATTGCCAAGCTAGGTCCACTTAGGCTATTGAAATGTATGTTCAAAATTCCAGAAATTCTACTAATGACAGATATCTCTGTCATATTATGCTGCATAATAATTATACTTATGCAGGCCTGCGTGAGGTCAGAATAAATACGTTGTTTCAGTATTCACTATATGCTTGTATGCCTTAGGAAAATGTACGCCTTTTTTTTTTTCTTGTGATCTTAAAAATAGTGGTATTCAGTTTTATTTTGCTTTGGAATAACAGAAGTGAAGCTCAGGAGGTTTGGTAACAATAGTTTTGTTCCTGTATGTGTTTTGGGTTTTTTTGGGTGTTTTTTGTTTTTTTTTCAATATTCTGGCTATGCTTAAAATTGTGTGGATTAACAATTAAGAAAAAATATGAGAAAAATGAGGTATCTATTGGCACCCACTGCAGTTCTTTGCATATACGTGTTTCCTAGGACTCTTTTTTGGGAGGGGGGGTAAATGTAGAGTAACAAGGCACTGATTTATCTTGATTCTACACACTTTGGAATTGGACAAGGAACTGTCGCAACACATGGCTCTCAAATGAGTTGATTGTAGACATATTGTCTGTCAGTCAAAACTACAATATTGTAATTAGAGCGGGCCCTGTCTCTCCATACGTGCTTCAGATGGCAATGAAGTAACTGTACAAGTGCGTTATGCGGATGCTACAGTTCTGTACATGATAGCGTGATATGCTGGTGTTCAAAGCCCATATTCTACTGTGCTGTAACTGTTAGCTAATTCATAATTGGCATTATTGAAAAAAAATCATACTTATCTGTCACTTATAGAAAAGTTGTTTTATTTTTCAGAACTAAAAATCACAGATGAAGTATATCTCAGTAACAGAAATATCTACTTCACATCCACGTGCTGGAAAAGTAAAGCCTGAGAAGCCAAAGAAAGCAAAATTATCTCTATTAGTGTGTGTATCCTGGAAATAACTTACTAGGTCACTCTGCATTAAATGTGAGGTTGTAACTGGTGCTGCTGAAAAATTGATTTCTGTGCTGCATCTGCTGGAAGTCAGTAGGTATAAAGCTTTACACAGAGCCATATTCAAAACAGGAAGCAATGGGAAGGGCTGTACAGATTGTTTGAAGGTGTAAAATGAATTTATGGGAGAAAATTATAGTCTGGATGCCCCAGAAAAGCAGCAGTTCTTTGGGTGGGGCGGAGAGAAGGGGAATTCTAAAGTCATAAAATGAAGCTCCCTGAGGCTTTATGACAGACACTGTCTGTTTTATTTGTTGTTGGCCGTTCCCCATGTCTGAGCAGCCCCTCATGGTGCCCTTCCCTGAGGCAGGGCCGGGCAGCGAGCGGGAGCTTTGCCTGGTGCGCAGGCCGGGCCGCTTGCGTAGGGGCGCAGGAAGGCGCCTCTGTGGGAGCCGCAGGCCGCGC
>NW_010589222.1:96156-172261 GCF_000705375.1 Tinamus guttatus | reverse complement strand
CCGGAGCCTTTGCCAGCACAAGACGCGGGTTCACGTGTAAACTGTCAATGCGGCTTCTTTCCTGGGTCAAAGTAACCACCGAGGTCAAGGGCAGCACGCGGGCTTCACCCTCGTCTTCCACGTGGAGAACCTATGAGAACGAGGAGCCCACGTGCACCAGCCTCTTTGGACTTTTCTGCATGTGCTCTACTTGCTCAGTTCAAACATTTTATTAAATAAAAGATAAAATATGCTTTGAAAATTAATTCAATTTAGTATTAATTCTGAAATTTCAGTATTCAGTTTACAGAAGGGCTTAGGGAGAGTTCACTCCCTCAAGTATGTTTATTTTTTGCTTGAATGTTAGCAAAAGCAGCAATTGCCAAAAGAGGAAAAATATCCCTGCAGTACTTGCTTCAGTTACCTAACAGAGCTATCATTAGAGAAACACTAAACCTTAAGCTTACGACACATCTTCACTGAAATAACATCATCTGCAAGCTGCTGTTAAAATATTTTGCTTCAATCCATACAGTAATTTATTATTGCTGAAATTTAATTTTAAAAAGACACTGTAAGCCAAGTAAAGTAATAAGGACCTATCATACTGCTTGGGAAGATAAAACGAGACTAAGCTGGCCGAGTCTGCGTTCGAGAGCTCCCACGGCCGAGTCTGGCCGAGCCTCGTGGGCTGCTGCGGGGAGAGTCCCGCAGCCTCCTGCGGCTTGGACCGTCATACCGATTCCTTTCATGCTTGTCCACATAATGGTGCACTTTGGGTTTGCTGATATTTGGCTTCTGAGACCAATAAATGCCTTTCCTAGTAGATGAATGTTTCATGTGAGGCTGCTTACTGTCCTTGCGTTGTAGAAAACAGGAGTTACGTAGCATTATCAGAGAGGGGGGAAAAAAAAGTGTTTCCACGAGGTGTGATGCTTGTAATTTTTTCGTCTTTGTATTTCTTTGCTTTTTCAGAGCTATCACCTCCTATGCCTTCTTTCAGCAGAGGTTGAAGGGATCTGATTCACTTTAGAAGTGTTTTATTTCTTATTTACTATCTGAGCAGGGAATCAAATGTGGCCGGATTAGGAATATTCTTCCTAGTGGCATTCATTGCCACTCTCAAGACTTCTCCTGAAGGTTTGATGAATTAAAGGAGTCAGGGAGAATGTTATTCCTGATTAGGATAAAAATGGATTTAGGAAGCATCTCCTAAAGGAAGAAACTTAAGCTAGTTTCTCCCACTGAAATACATCGCATCTTAAAATAGTTATTTCTCAACCTGACAAATATAGAATATCTTAATACCTGCTTCTAGAAAGACTTGCATTTTGAGTTCATGTCTGTGCCTTGAGAATGAGGAACCAGCTTTTACAGGTTCCAGCCACAAAGAAAGGCAAATGTCCGACAGTCGCTGTGTAGGTTTGTGCAATGCTAGGTGAGGCAGCGTGAGTATGAAATTGCTGTTTTTCAAAGGGAAAACCTTTTGAAAGGTTCCTAGAGAGAACTTGGGATGTTGTGCCAGACTACGTACAGGCTAAGTTACAGAAAGTGATTCCGAATTCTTTACAACACGCAGAGCAGATACTCTAAAGGAAAAACAGCATACACAGCAAAGTGATCCTCTTCTTGTTTTAAGTCATGATCTCCAACTGCAAACTTTGAGGTTTAATTATGCGCACCAATAGACTCCCATTCGCCTTTTTGCCCCACCTCTGTTGGTTCTGTGGCTGTGCTACATGCCCGTTTTGCTGGTTACATCCCAGGCCTCGTGTTTTCTCCAGTCCCCTTTCCCCACTGTTCTCATGCCTCGTTTTACTGGAAGGACAGAGTCCATCTGTGCTGAGCGCTGCGGAGTGCTTGGGAAGTGGATCAAACTGTTGTTTGTGGACTTCTTGCTCCAAAGGCACTTTGCTCTGTCTTCAAAAGGCTTAGCACCTGAAAGTCACTGTGCATTACAGCGGTGAAGGATGGTGTAATAGATCTCATCTGTCATCTGATTCTGTGTCCCCGCAGTCCTGTCCCGCTCCCTCAAAACTGATTTTTCCAGCCATGTCACTGTTGTGCCAGCAGAAAATCCCCTTACAACAGGGGAACTCCTTTCTGGATGTTCTAGGTCCCAGGTGAAACTCCAAGTATTTTTGCTTCCTTGGTGATGCAAATGTACTGGAGCCAATAGGAAAGTGGCCTTGGTTTTCCTTTTGGTTTATTTCTTCTTTTTTCTCATGTATTTCCTTTCTAGAATTGGGAAAAAGCTGTTACTTGTATGTTCAAGTTGTGTTAAAAGCAGAGTCGTGTTGGGAGACAATTACTGAAATATAGAAATTCTTTGAGAGATATTTTGGAGGTTAATAAAAATCTTAATAGGTAGTTTTTAGTATATAACGTATGAAAGTGGCAGGCATTCACCATGATGCTTTGGAATTAGATTTCTTTGCATATATTAAGTAGTTCAAGGTGTTATGTATGTGTGTTACATGACAAATGTGATTTGGGTTGCTGGTTCTAATCATCTGCCTGTTTATCTAATTTTGATTTTGCTGAATTTAAATGCATACAATTGTTTTTCTTTCATTTGTAATAATCTGTATTTTTCAAATGAATGATGTGATTTGTCTTTATGAAGTAATAGCAGGAAAATATGTTTAGACAGATAAAATCCTGTGAGCAAGAATCACGAAGCACCAATGTACAGGTGTTATCAGGCGTGCTACGTGTGGTGTCTTTCACAGGCATCTTCTGGAATGATGGGCAAAATGCTGAAGTTAATATTTAAAAGAAAAAAAAAAGGCCTATTAATCTGTATGCTTCTGCTATCATATGCAGCCTGAGGATTTTTGGAGCACTGTAGTTGGTTTGCTGTGTATTTGGAGGCCCGGCAGATACAAGCTGAAATAGAATTCAGGATGTGGAGCTGAAGTATGGATTAAAATCAGTTAGTAGCTGTTTTCTCTGTTGTCTTTAGTACTTCCTTTTTCTTTATTCTAAATAATAATTTGTGTTGAGGCCAACATTGAGTACTGGTTTAGGCAACTTTATTATCTAAGAAATGCTATTGATTTTGTTTTACTCCAAAGTGTCTGGCCCTCCGTGTTCGGGTTCTCACTGACGCTGTGAGATCTATATGATCTGCAAAGCTGCGTTATAGGAGCTTGGCCAAACAATTTTGTAACTATTGCAAGAACTGGCAAATTAATCTGTTTATTACAGAGTGAGGGAACACAGTTATTCATATTGTAGTCATATGATCTTCTGATTTTGATGAAGAGTTACAGAAGGTCTAAAAATAACTCATATCCAGTTCAGAAGAATATGTGAAAATATACGGTCTATCCCTTAAATCCACAGTATTAGGGTAAATTAATAGAAGAACTTGTACAGTGCATGATTGAATCTGTGAGGGATATAGTGTGATATTGTATATTTGCCTGAAAGCTCTGACAGCAAAAACAATGTACCACAGTATGTTTCTTTCTTATCTAATGGAAAGAATAACACACAGAGGCTCAATTCTTGTAATGAAAACCCCCACATTAATTTTATTTTTTGATGTGTCATTGTAATTCAAGAGATGTTTTTAATCTCAGGATTGCTAGGGCACAATAAACCATTTAAAAAGTATTTGGCAGAGATCCCTGTGCTTAGCAACAGCTCCTTTCATTTAAAACTGTTTTTTGAACCAAGCTATTCAAAGCTTTGTTCCACTTATTAAAATAAAGTATCTTACTTCAAACACGTGTTTTAGAGAATATAATCAAGAGGACAGCATTCAGATACAATGCACAGAAAACATAAAAGGCAGCAGCATGAAAAACTAAAATACTTTGTGTATGTTTCCTTGTTTTTCATTAAGAAAAACTATATTAAAATGAAGCATACTCACGCTTTTACTTGTTTGTGTTGTTGTCGGGCATCTAATAATCCATTTATTACCATGTTCTGAAATCCATTACTAAATTTAAAACAAAATTTACTGTGAAAGATTTTAGTGAATAAGATAGATACTTCATTAAAATGGTGCATTTTCCAGTCATCTAAGTGATACAAAACAGCAACAGAGATGTTAAAAATAGACGAAGGTCTAGGCATTTTGCTCTTGGCTTTGTACTCTTATGTGAATTCCAGCGTTAACACTTCGTAGCGTATGATTGTGAAAGCTGCACTCTCAAGCAGCGCAAACTGTTCCGCCTCAGCGTTATTGTGGAAGTTTAAATTGATCATGGACTTGGGTTTCTGCGGGTGCCGTGCTCGCCTGGTTTTGGTTCTGCCTTGCGTCAGCAGCGGGGCCGCGTCGCAGCGGCCGCAGGGACGATGCTCCCCTTAGAACTGACCAGATGTGATTTGCTCTTTGGTGGGGCTCCTGTTTTACCTGCGTAACCAGGAAAGATGCACCTTGCTCTGTGCAAAGGATTTGGATCCAGTTTTGTAAGATGCTGATGCCTTTTGCAGGGTCTTAAGAATCCTCAGTTCTCTGAATTTGTGGAGTTTTAGAATGGGGGCTTAGCATAAGGAAGAATAATTCTATTTTGCATAATAATGTGCTGTTTTAAAATTTTGTTTGGAATGAAAACCCAGAACTTTTCCTCGTCAAGAGCAGGCCCTGCGTTTTTAGCTGTGTTTGCATCTCGAGCTGGCTGCCTCTGGGCTCTGCATCCTCCAGCAACCCTTCCCACCCTGCCCACGGGCTCGCAAGAACCCATCTCTACCATTCCGGATGTAAATAATAATAAATAAAAAATTAAAAAAGCTTTGCGTAATGTAAAGCCTATTTAGATAATACTGCATAGCTTCTCAGAATGGTCAGGATTTTAGTATCAGGGCAATTTTTAATCTCGCGTTGCTTGGGCAGAAAAATGGTTATTTCCAAGACATTAAAAAGCTAATCTATTCTGTTAAGTTTCTGTATCTTGCATAGATTTAGCTTCTTTTTCTTTTTTCTTTTAATTTTACAAACCAAGTTGGGAGTCTTGACATTTATTGGGCCCCCATATTTTTCATTTATATTCTCTCTAGTCTTCACCATCTGTTATGACAGTAAATAAGTTTCAAATAAGCCATATCTTCCTCAGCATGAGTTGCTTTTCCTGAAAAAAAAAAATTAAAGTTGCAGTTGGATGTGATATTTGAAGTCACAGCTTGTCTTCAAATATTTAGTAGCATATTTCTGTGCCAAGGGATATCAATCTGCCATTTGCCTTGCTTACAGTATAATAAAGAGTATCCGTTCCCTTCTTTCACAGATATGTCAAGGCTTTTAATTGCAGTAGTACAAGAAGTAGGTCTTTCTACAGCATTTTCCATTTTGCATTGCCTTAATAAGGTTCCTTCCAATCTTTTTGCGTGTTACATTCCAAAAGCCTCTGACCTTGGTGGATGACCTGTGGTCTTCCCTTACAAGTAAATTCCTTGGCTATAAGGTCAGCTGTTCGGTTGTTGTTCATGGGTGTTCATGTTCGGACCTTGTTCATGGGTGGTGGGAATTGCAGATGTGGGCACATAGCCTTGAGAAGTCCTGCAAAGAGCTTTTTTCCCTCTTACATGATGTGTAGGCATCATTGGTGACCTTCAGGACCTACCTCTATTTTATTTTTTATCTTGATTTTATGCCCTAGGAGTACTGTCCAGTAGAACGGGGGGATGGCTCAGAGGTCAGCTTTGGGCAGGCTTCGCTTTCTTTGCTTTCCACCTTGCTTGCTCTGAAAATAGATGATTCATCAGTTTCTTATCAAATCTCTTTTATTCTATGTATTAACATAATATAGAAAATATTCCTGCATATTATATACAGATATTTATCAGTATATACAGATATCTCTTTCTAGAAAACATATATACAACATTTAGGAAAAATGCATTTGTATTTACTTTAGGATTTTTTTTTTTTTTACTAGATAACCTGCTTTGTTATCAGTGCTTGGGTCTGTGCTGCCAACTGGTACTTCTGAAGCGGCGTCAGAGAACATGCTCTGCTTGAGCTCCACGTCTGTGAAACCAAGAGGAGATGAGGGCGCCTGTCTCGTGGTGCAGGTGAAAAGACTCAGACCACTTGTGCAATAGTTACAATATTCATATGCAAAAGCACTTACTAGTAAAGAAAGGGTTTTTTTTTTTAATAACATTAAAATCAAGTCTGTGTTGTAGTCAAAACTAATAAATTAAGATCAGCCCTTTTGATCATTTTGATATTCATCAGCTTCCTATTATAACAATAAAGCTTTTATTCTTATTTTTATGTATGCAGTCGTTTTTCCTTTTCTACCTGTAAATAGAGTAATTGCGCTTTTTTATGATTTTTCCAGTATTAGATTAATTTTATAGTACGTTCTGAAATTTCATTCTCTTTCAGCATCAATCTTTGTTTTCCTTTTATTACAAAATTATACTTACAAATAACATCATTTCACAACAATAAACATAAAAATATAATGCAATATAGCAGTTACAGGTTTATAGAGTAAACATTTCATTTGAAAGAAAATTCTACTAGCTCATGCTCTTATTTCACAAAAGTGGCAAGGTCAGAAACTCTGAGGGTTAATAGCAAAGCTATTTATATCTGAAGATGCAGGGGCAAAAATACAGGTATCAGTAGTGTTCTTTTTTATTTTTTTTCTTCCAATTTAGCAAGGACTAAACTTGTGATAAAATACAGAAGGGGATAGACATGTTGTGTTTTGTTCATCATTTTTTAAGAATTGGTCTTGGATGAAACACTGGTTTTCAATTAAGCGTTATTGTAGGGTACATATTGTATCAAAGCCAAATGATACTGGAGGAAATTTAGTTTCTTTCAGCTTATACTGCTGAGTGCTGGGTATTTCAAAAGAGAATTAGAAGTCTCCTACTCTGCCTTTGCAGCCTAAGCAGTTTTCTAGGTATCATAGGAAGATGATGAGCATGAAACCAGATGATTAGTGCAAGACACGAACTGTTTAACAAAAATCATTTTTCACTAGGAAAAAGAAGAAGCTTCAAAGGTGCAGAATGAATTCCTGTTGAGAGTGATAGAAACACAAATACCAGTGATCAGGAGATTTGCATGGCATCTCAAGTGGGATTTGAGTTGGGTCAGGGTCTCCTGATTTCTTAGTAAAGCTGCTCACTGTATGTATTTACTTACCAGAAACAGTGTCAGATCAATATTGTTCCCTTGCCTTTATTTATTTATTTATTTTTACAACTGTAGGAAAAAATCAAATTAGAAATATCCTGAAATTATTGTCAATGTGGAAGGGATACTTTGCAATTTGGAATAGGACAACAATGTCCCTATGAGGCGATGCCTTTTTTTCTTTTTTCTCTTTTTTTCCCTCAATTTTCAGAGTGAAGCCTGAAATAAACCCTGAAAATTCTTAGAACCCTAGAAATTCTTAGCTTTGTCCTCTAAGAATGAGCACTTAGAAATACATGGTCCTGAATGCTAAAGGAGGCGTTTTATTTATGCTGTGGTATAACAGATGTTTAAAAAGTAAGACGCTGTGACTTCAGGACCCAAATTAAACATCTCTGCATAGTGCTATTACCTTGCCATGAGGATTGGCTTGACTGGAGATTCCTGCCCCTCTGTCTGTTGCTGTGTAGACGCACTCCTGCCTTTTAGCTAAAGCACTTCCATTTCCTAACATTCCATTTAATCTTTTGAGGATCCTTTTTTAAAAAAATCTAGAATTGATTGCACGTTTATTAAAGTTAAAGAACCTTCCAAGGATTTTACTTTTTCTCACTTTTAACACATACGCAGTAAGCACACAGTAAAGAAAATGCTTCATAAAAGCTGGGTTTGCCATTCTTTGTTTTTGACAAAGTCATTTTGGTTGACTATTTGCTTAATTTTTTCCCTCCTCTTCCAGATAATGTCTTAATCTTCTGCTACAGAATTAACCTGATTATAATTCCCAGCTCCATTTTTCCACTTTATTACCAATAAAAATATATGTTAACTATCAGGTTTTCAGTACTTTACCTGTCCTTTTCAGGCCTCTAATGTACTGTTAATTGTCCCAAGACCTACATAACTGATGTTAGTGTCAAGACTGATACACACGTGTTTTGAAACCCTCAGCCATCTCATTGTGTTGATAGTGCCATTGAATAGTGAGCTATTAAACCATGTTTTTCTCTTCCTGCTAATATGCGTACAGAATAACTTCTTGGTTTTTTGCTTTAATGACTTTACTGTTTCTTGCTAGTTGCCACTCGGTTTAAATGCGTCTTCCTAACGTTAATGCCCTACGTTAGGCTTTTGTGCCTTCCCTTTGCCATTTGACTTCATTTCTGCTTTCTGTGTTTCTCTCTTGTATGTGAGGTCAATGAGGAACTCATATTTTAGTCAATTTACACTTAATCTGCCTCCTTAAAATCCACTTTTTTCCCCCCTCTTTTTTAAGGAGGCAAATGTGCTTGTCTCATCTAACTTGCCTGAGATTTTTCCCAGTAAGTTTCTCTGTACAAACTATGAAAACATAGATGTCTTCGAAGATGTCTTCTACAGTGGCAGAAAACTGTTAATGGTGCATTGATGGTGATTTTGCGCAGCAGTTTGTGTCTTCTTTTACCACACATCTGAGTATCTAAAATCTCCCTTTTTGTGGCAAATGCCCATTTTTTGGTGATGATAGTGTATTCCCAAAAACCCTCATCAACTCATTTTCTTTATCCAATATTCTATAATAGATAGCCGTCGTGATAAATCCTCATGTTCTTTATCATCGTATATAATCTTGCTCTTTACATTGCTGATCTCAAAGCGAATATATGAAGCATTATCTCCTAATAATAAAAAAAATGATGCAAGATGAGAGGCCAGTTCAGGCAAAACTCTAGAGTGCTATCCTTCAAAGTCAAGCTCTTGGAGGCTTAATTCAGCTGTAAGAGCAAAGAGGGCAACCTTATAATATTTGCCCTTTGAAATGCTATCTTTCAGAGGTGACCTTTAAGCTAACTTGGGAGTCTAACAACCTAGGTCCTCAGTATAAGATTCCTTACACTGCCAGCCTCTCGCAGTTGATATCTTCTTTGCCTCTGTTCGCAATAGAATCTTTTCCCATTTTCCTGCCTTGCTTCATAACTCTCTCCTGACTCACACTATCATTCAAATGAAATAGAATTAGTAGACTGATCCCCTTCTCTTCTAGAGACTTCTCTGAGTTCCCTCTAGGCTAAAAAAGGCCTTCCTCCCAGTCACAAAATAGCAATGTTGCCAGACTCTTGGAAGATTCCTGGTCCTGCAGTGTTGCACAACCATTCGGGACCTTGGGCAATCGTTTACCATCACGTTAATCAGCAGGGAGCTGAAACACTCTCCTGACCTAACAGGAGTAAAGTAACAATGTGACAACGTACAAAATTATGGAAAGCTGTATTAAATTATATGGATGGTTTCCAAGAACAGGAGAGTCCACAAGAGCACAAAATCAGCCATTGCCATCTCTAGCCATGACCATTGTCTGGGTTTGCTCATGCTTGACCAGGCCGCAACTAACACAGATGTCCCTAATAGCAGCTCTGAGAAAGTCATGCATCTGTCATGGAGCCTTTTGAGTTCTGAATTAAAATTATGATTCTTGTAAGATACAAAAAAAAAATGTTGATTCAATAGAAATCAAAAATTCAGTGAGATTTTGTGTAATAGATTTGTGTTGTCAGATTTAGAAGTTATTTCTATTTCTTTAGAAGTGTTGGAAACTACTATTTTTCATATTGGTTCCTTGTGGTCACATCCACATTGCTTTTCTAAGCTGCTCCTAAAGACTTCTCTGTTAAAAACTGTTAAAAGCCGCGACCTCAGAGGTGTCCCTCCTTTGTGGGAGCTTGGGCATTTTTATCATGAAGATAGTTATAATTAAAGGGAGGGACCTAAACAAGACCTATGGGATTTTCAGGTTTGGCTTCTGCATTACTTCAGTGTGTTCCTGGGGGCTGTCAGCACTTTGTGCCTGATTAGTTGGGCAGCTAACAAAATGCTGTTGTTATCTCTGTGCGTCTCCATACTTCTCTGAACTATATTGTGTTCTTGCCTTGTCAGTATATTTTTTGTTATCTGTACAATTGTTTCTTTGGTTGAATTCAATATGTTTGCCTTTTGAAATGACAGCAGAACTGTTATTCTGCTGTACTTCCATATTACTCCATCAATCATCAGAAGAGGACGTTGACACAGTGTTAGGTTTGTTTTAAGCAAAACCAGGCTCACTTTATTATTTCGTTGTGTACTATTTTCCACTGTTCCCTCTGGACTGGAAAATTTGAGATTTCGTAAGCTTGATCTTCTCAGCTAGTATTGTGAACTATAGCTAAGTAGTATTTGCTGGAAAGTGAGAAGTTGGTATTATGTTCAGCTCATTCTTATGTTTAGCTTAGATGTAATAGATACATTGCATGAATTGACTTATACAGTGAAAAAAATAACACCCTCAACTTCCATTTAGATGCTCGCCAGTTAAAAATGAATATGATTTGTCAAAAATTACAGATAAAAAATAATACAGTTATTAAGATAGAAGGCTTGACTCAGTATTTCTAGTCAAAATGAAACTACGTCAAATAATTAAACAATATGTAAACACAGTGCAAGTGAATATGAAAGGAAGAGATAAAGAGAGAAAAACAGAAATTTTACAAAAGATCAAAACAGAAAGGACCTTTTGTTTGGTCAGGATTAGGTCACTGGCTATTGGCTATAGATTAATTTGTTAGATTAAAGAGATTTTAAAGGCTGAAAGACAAATGGATAAGATGAAATGAGAGCCCTGTTGTCTAGAGCATATTCAAACACACTGGAGAATGGTAGCAAGTTTATGAATGGAGATAATAGTTGAGAGGTGGTAATTTGTAGTGCTAATTACAGGAGGACTAGCAGTGTTTAAAGGAAGGAGTTACCTTCTTGTACAAGAATACAGAAGTATTGTTTTCAGAAGGAAGGAAAATGTCAGAGGAAATTTGAGATCATGAAGGAAGCAGATGGTTGCGGACTGACATATTAGAAGTTAGTGATGTGTTCTCGGAAGAGTCCACGACCAACAAGTAGGAGAGGAGAATATGTGAAGAAATGGGTGCTCTCTCTGGACTGTGCCTAGTTAATGTTTCAAAAATTGTCTTTTTTTAAAGAGAATTTAAAGTGCTGAAGGGTTTGAGTAGCATGCTACTAAGGATAAGAGAGTTGAGAAAGGATTTACATTTAGGAATTGATCTGGATGAAGAAAATAGATCTATTAAGAGAAAGTTAAACAGAGCTACAATGCATACTTTTGCACTTAGTGCAGATGATGTAGGACGACAAGTTTAATGGAGAAGAACGACCTGATATGTGGGTATTCTTCAGTTCTGCTTCTGAATATGCTAGAAGGAACTCTGCATATTCTTCATTTACCATCAACAAGTATGAGTTCTCTATTATGTGTTCTTGTTCATACCTCTATGAAGTAAACTTTCTAGTCTTTCGGAATTCTCATCAAATAAGATTTTTAAAATACACCTCATCTTTCCATCTGCTTTCTCCAAATATCTTGTAGTTTTGACATGATCGTTTGAGACCATTACTGCAGATAAAGACAGAACTTTTTTGAAATAGAGTAATAAATTTTTCGACATTATAATTTCATCTTACTCCCACATCATCCTGTAATCATCTTTATTTCTAGATTACACTTGTGCATGATCAGTACTGGTTTGGATTTGCTTAATGGGAAGTTTGAGTCTCTTGATAGAGCTGATGGCATTAATTTAGAATTCTGTAGAGTCAGAGTGGGATCTCCTTTTTTGCGTGATATATTAGCTTAAATAGTTTTGTGATACAAGTGTTAGTACCTCACTCGTCCCTTCAGGTCATTTATAAGTATAATGTATTCCATATGCCATAAAGGCAAGCCTTGAAGTACTTCTCTGTTCCTTCTTTGCCTTGATGGATGTTGACTAGTTTTACCTAATATGTTCCCAAGCCCCTTAGCTAGTGCCGATATTTTAAAAAACTCCCTCTCATTTCATAATTATTCTATATAATATTGTTAATGTTGAAGGAATTAAGAACTCTTGTGAAAGTCTATTCTACTATTATAAGCTGTGTAGTTATTGAAACTATTAAAAAGCAGTGAAATTTTTTAGTTTTCCTTATAAGAGATTACTGTCCAGTGACAGGCATCTCAAAGAGCTGCCTTATTCTTGCATGAACAGATTCAGAAGCTCCAGAGTCGCTAGTGTCTCTGCTCCGTCGCGCGCCCAGGGCTGGAGCGGAGGCCGCAAACGGCAGCTTCGAGTTTTGGAGAGATCTCGTCCCCGGCAATCCGTATGGTGCTCCACGTGCACAGCCAACTTAGCCGTTGTGAAGAACGTGGGGGGACTACACTTACCCAACAAATATTATTCTTCATGAGTAATTTTCTTGCCTGTCGTTATTTGGATAAGGAGCAATTTTAAAAATGTGTTGTCAGAAATCCATCCCTTATGCAATAAAAAACTCAAAAGCTGTGCCTGATGACATACAAGATGTCCAGATCTGCATTGGCTCCTTCTCTGCAATCTGTTTACAAAAGTTAAAAAATGCAGCAGAATGAGTTGGTTTGTAAAGGTGCTTTTTTGAATGCTAAATTATAGCCGCAATACTGAAACACTAAAATTTTTGTTTGTTTCGCTATATAGGAAGGAATTTTTTATTTAAATTGAAACCTGAGATCAACAATCAGTATGTAACAATAATTTATGTGTGGACTGGTGTTTTCTTCTATGAGTTGAAAAATTACTAGGAATTGAAGAGATATTTCCATGTGTTGCCTGTCGCAGGAAATATATAGTATATGTAGGAAATATATAGTATTTCTTTTACAAAAAAATCTGATAAAGTGCATGTGTGCTTGTGATTATTTTTCCAGTGATATTCATATTAAACTATCACCTGATTTTTACTTAACAGGAATCTCCATAAAGAGATTTCTATTCATAAAAATATTTGTTACTGATACATTTTGAATGAAAAAAGCTTACGTCAGATATTCCAAAGCTATATTATCTGCCTTTGATTTAATGTGAGTTAAGGTCATCGCATAATCTGATAACTAATTTGATGATTCTGTACTTCTTTTCAGACCTCATTAAGCCTATAGAGAATTATAAATTCCTAAATAATTGTTAGGAGATAAGTTCTTCAGGTTTAGAGCTGTAGAAATTCTCATTAGTGTGTATGGAGTCTTATATATCTTCTTCCTCAAAAACTGTTAACTGTTTTAGTTTTGCTAGCTTGCCTATAAATTTCTGAAACTATGTGGGAGATGAGCTCCCTCCACTGTTTTCATACAGTTTATCCAAGCAAAACAGATGTGTGATTGTTTTTCACATCTTTATGAGAACTACAAAAATTTTTTAAAAATGGTCAAAAAATGCTCAAAATTTGAAACGGACATAATGAAATTTTAAGAAAATTAAATGAAATAATTTTTCCTTATACTACAGCTTGCAACTTATTTACAGAGTCCAAACCAGGGCTTTATGCATTTCTTTTTAACCATCTACCAAAGTAATTGCTATGGCTAAATGATGTCCGACATATTAAGGGATTTGCTTTTTAATTGATGATAGAAGAGCAAAGCAAATGATTAGTGACTTCCAGTGTATTTTCAGGTTCACTTGGGCTAGGTTACACATGAGACAGGACGTTTATCAAAAGAATATCCACCCTTCTCAATTATGCAAAAATTGGTTGGAAATCCCCCAGCTGTGAGGTTTCTCCAAGTGAAGAATATAAAGTGCTGCCGAATATGTTGGAGAGAATCGAGATTTCTTAATGGATTTAGCAGTTTTTTTAAACATGTGATCTAATTCTGTACTTAATGAGACTCAGATGATGAAGAGCTAGAAGATCAAGGCATTATTCACAAACTGGAACAACTTTTGTAGTAGGAGTAGATTAATAGATTCACTCAGTGCCTATTTTAATATATAAACCAAGTGGAGAATGCGGAACACGTGGGTCCTGTCACCTAACCAACAACATTAGATGATAAAAACAATACACTCTGGTTGTAACAACAGGCAGGTACCTCAGCCCATTCCCTGGCAGCGTCACGTCAGTGACATTCAGGCGTGCCTTTGGTGTCACAAGCATGATGCGGGGATGCGATCTTGCCATCCAGAATTTTAGCAGAGGGCTTGTTTAACCTTACACATTCACTAGTCTCAGTGGAGGCCGGTGATTAGAGCGGCAGTATTTTTCCAATCACATCTTTTTTTGATAAAAGAAGTAGACTGATGAAAGGAGATCATAAAATGATTGCCCTTCCTTAATGCTATCTTTATCTAAAGTTCAAGCTGTCTCCTGTGGCCTGCCCAGTCCTCTGTGCATTTGGATTTGAGAGCAAATACTGACCCAACCATTTCATTAAAATCAATAGAATTCATTAAAAATCATATTGAAAAAATAATGTGATTAAAATAGTAGTTTTCTTCAAAAGAACAGTCCTCCTCATTTTCCTCCGACGTTCTGCACTGCTAAGGCAGACTGGGAGGCCGGGCATCCCCCTGCATGTGTGTGGCTCAGGAAACACAGCAGAATTAAATGCTCAGAGTTTCTTGGCAAAACTGCTGCTGCTGTGCTATGTTGTCTGTCATGCTAGTTAATATTGCCTTGGTGTTTCTTGCGTTTCCATCCCTCGGTGTATTTCTATGTAGTTACACTTGGAATCATTCAGTTTCCAAGACTTCGTCGTGTATAAATTTTGCATCCAAAATGAGTGATTACAGACAAACTGCAGGCTTGAAAATTGCTTTTAGTTGCAATGTGCACAAGCCAAATCCTTTGGAGAGCTGAGGTAGCATCTCTACGTGGCGCTCTGCTTCTCCGCGTGTCCATGTCAGTTGTCCCAGCGTTTGTTCGAGGATTGCTTCACTCATCTGCAAAGTGTCCCAGTGAAAACACGGTCTAAGCTTCTTTCTCCCTGTTTGTTACATTTGTGCCTACCTCTGAGCAATAAGAGGACAGGACCTTTGATTTCATGAAGAACAATCTGAATTTAAAAAACAAACAGTAACAGCAAAATGCGAGCTGAACTATTCTGGTTGAGGCAGCAATGCTTTTTCATATTAAACAGTTAGGTTTCAGTTATTCAGTTTTATGTAAGTTATCTAGTAATGAACTTTCGGATCTATGAGTGTGTCTCTCTTTTTTTTTTTTTAATTTTGCATGATATAGTGTTGTCCAGCTTTTTCTGGAGTAATGATGATGGAAGAGGAATCTGCATTCCAGTGGCAGTTCACCTTTAGGTTTAAAGAGGATAAAACAAACCTTGTCTCTCTTGACTGTCTACGATGAAGTCCCAGATATTCAAGTTAGGCATTCTGTACTGAGAAGTAACCAAAATACACTTGACAACACACATAGCCCCCCAAAAATGAATGCCAGTGTGAAATGTGAGATTATGTAAAGCTGAAGCCTGTTTTGAGCTAAAACGAGTTAAAACTATACCTTGGGCTATAAACAAATGTAAATTCATTGTTCTGCTTGCATTTCAAAAGTTAACCCAATTCCATTTGTCAATATTCGTATGTAACTATCATATTTTCCTTGACTATTATGATATATATGTAGGCAAGCCTAGCAGTAAGTGCTGTCCATTAGTAATGCATCCATGGAACGTATTTATACTTTCACTGTCACCCACAAGCAAATAAAATGCTAATATAGGGACAAACGCAATATTGATTTTCTTAAAAAAATACCAACAACAATGAAAGTTGATACCTTTATGCATTCTTTTTCGTAATGGCCTGAATATGGACTGAGGAACACTATATCCATTTTTTAAAATAGATAACCTTTCTAATGTTTCAGAGAAACTGCCTAGGGAATAATAACATGAATGAAATGAAATACTCAGTTTTACATATCTGGCTTTATGACTTCATTTAATGCTATCTTTCCTTGAGACACTTAAAGTATGTACATAGTAATGGTAAGGATGTAGCAGTGCAATCCAATTTATTGAAAACAATCATTACGATATTGTTCCTCTAGCCCAGGGTACACTTTGTAGTTTGTAAATATCCACATTTTTTCTTGTGTCATTAATGAAAGTATTCAAAGGGCTGAAAACAATTATATTAGTCTCATTAAGACAACTCTTAAGTTTTAGCCATATGGACTGAATTAAGGAAGAGTAATTTGTATTTCTCTACCAGAAAGGAAAAGAGTTGCACCTCACTGAGTACTAAAATGGTCTGCAGAGAATAGTTTGGGGCTGAAAAACATAGAGACCATTTCAAAATGGCAGAATTTCAGAGAACCTCATTTCATATGTTTTTGTATTTGATTTTGCTTTGCAAAACCCCTTTTTATACCAGAGGAATCTGGTGCTTCAAATGAGAAATACCATAAAACTTGTTAGTCTTAAGATGCAAAAGCCCAAATTCTGCAAGATATCTAAGGATGAGAGAGCCTTGAGGAATCTTCACCTTTTTTTTTTTTTTTTAAATTCCCCGTGGCAAAAGAAGTGCAGCTAAGATGTTCATCCTTGGATCTCTTATAAGAAAACTTGACTTTAAGCATATATAAGTCAAATAGCCTCCAGCTCCAGATGACAGCATTCTGGGGTTACAGGGAGCAAGTTTTGCTCACAACCAGGCAGCACGATGGTGTGATTTGACTGAGCTTTTTTTACTTGGAGCTCCAGACAGTTCAGAAATATTCAGTAGTAGTCAGATATTACTGAAATTGAGGAATAAAGACACCTGAAAAGTAACTCTCACTACCCTAGGCAAGGAGAACCTCTGTTGCTCAAGTACTTGAAAATGGTCATGGTACTTTTAGTTGATTCTTGAGTTGAAGGCTAGTGAAGAAAAGAGGAGCAATGCTGGCAAAACAACAGACATTATTTTTAAGGAAAAAATTAATAAAACATCATTTACCTAATGTCATGTAAACAATTTCATTAAACATGTAAATGCAAGTGGATGTAAATTGAATGATAGTAAAGAAATTTGGAATTCGCTCTCCTTGAAAACATAGGAGAATCAGCTGTCTCACAGATTTAGTTCAAATTCATCACATATTCTAATGGTTGTTTGAATCAAATTAATCTGAGAATACACATGCAAACCTGAAAAAAAGAAACGCTTCTGAGCAAAACATACAGTTATTTGAGTTAAAAAATTGTTCAAGGAGCTTGTCTCAGTCTTCCACAACTTTTATTTCCATCTAGACCTAGTGGGGCTGCTCCATTGATTCTATAGAATTATGCCTTTTATAATTGCTATTTATTTGACTGAAAAAACATATATCAGGTAATTCTTTTTAATGAATGAGTAAGGAAAGACTGATGAATTTTTAATATGCCTGAAATATTTGATACATTTGGTTTTCAGGAATGAGAAAATTCTAGTTTTGAGGAAGAATATTTGTGGCAGCTTCGCTTTTAATTTATATAATATTACCTTCTTCAGAGCAATATTACTAAAAAAAATCTAATTTAGCTTCACTAATATTTAGTTCTTTACAATTCTAAGTGTGCCATTTTTTAAACTAAAATTTAATTTCTTATGAAAGAAATTTAAACAAGATAAAGCTGATATTTAAAAAATAACCATCTTGATTAGATTAAAATCAGAATTTCTCAATTTGCTTGTAGAAACATATTAATGTAATGGATTCTTTTCTGAATTAGATGACAGACAGATTGATGTGTCAACAGCAAAAAGAGTTATAACCATCAAAGTGTCTCTCAATGTTTGACAGTGATTTACTACAATCCAGCAAGTCTGTTAGTTTAACTTTCAGATTAAGAAACTCACAGATAGTCTGTTGCATTAGAAGTATTTTTTTCTGATTGCACACAGAACAGCAAGGCGGCCTCCCAAGACTGCCCAACAGAACATTTAATACAAGTTTAACCACCACCACGTTCTTAGCATCATTTGGAAATCCATTGCATCTTTGGGCCTCTTTCAGTATATGCATTTTTTTTCCTGTTACTACTCTGTACTCGAATTAGTACAACCCTATATCCTTTACTGGCTTGAATAAATGCTGGAAACTATATTTTAACCAGAAGCAACCATATCGGTTCAAGAAGCATAACAGCAGTTAACAGGTATATGGCTCTTATTTTCTATTTCAAACTTCTTCCTCTAGCTCCTCTTCTTGATAACAGCTTATTATTATTATTATTTTATTATTTTCTGTTTTTAACTCAGGAATTTGATGCTTGAAAGAAAAGTATCAGGCCATCACTAGCAGAAGTTTATAGTTGTAAGTTTAGGGCAAAGTTAAAATATCCATTGCATTTTCAGGGAGGGGAGGGAACTTACTGTGGAAAGACCTACAGAAAATAGTAAAATGATAAAATTATATTTTTATATATCACAGTAATTATATTTGGAGTTCTTTAAACATCTTTCACACCTTTATTTTCATGGAAAAAAAATGTTAAGTGTGGATGCAACTCTCATAGCATACAAATGTTTCAGTATTAGCTAAAGCTGATGTTCTGATATCAACTTGTAGATGTTGTGAATAATACAGGAAACCTAGGATTCAAAATCATTTCATATTCAGGTGCTTAATTTTCTTGCAAGGGATGACTGACTTTATCCATTCCAAAAAAGATGGCAGAGTGACGTGCTATGTTTGGACTTGCTCATCCAGTTTCCGAGCAAATATAAAGAGATGGGAGTAAGAAAGCTTCAGGTAGGCAGTTTGGGCAGAGTCACTCGCCAAGCATGGCCTAAGGACAGTGAAATTTGTTAGGTCACTCAGAGTCGAGTGAAATGCATGTCATCCTGCATTGCATGGTCAACACACATCATTGGTCCTTCATTTAACAACGTGTTGTGTTTTCTACTGCGTGTTCTGCCTATGGGCATAGAAAGAATATGGCATTGCTCTGGGAGTAGTAATATTACTAAGACAGCATGAGGAAATGCTGTAGACTAAAAAGTGGTTTGTTGTCAAAGGAACCAGCATCAATTACTATGAGAAATAAAACATGGACTGAAGAAGAGATTGCATTTCTCTCACATAAGTGATTCTATTGTAATTCAGCCATCCTATCTGTTAGAGCAAAAGTGAAACTTTACAATACAGCATATGTGGCTTATGAGGAGTGTTTCTCCTTTAATGTGCCTGAGCGTTAGCTAAACAATCATATTATGAGGTAGTTGTCATAGTAACTTTTTTTAACTAAATAAAATGTATTACATGAATACTATTATGTAACAGCATCTTTTTCCAAATTAATGAAATAATTGTGGAAATTATGCATAGTTTCAGGAGGATCCTCAAGCAGCCTTAGGTGTTCTCTGACTAAAGCCAAATCCCCTGCTGCAGGGAGCTACCTTGGGGCAGTGGGCAGGCATCAGATGTGCCTGAAATAATTCTGTGAGAGCTGTTTTGTTGTAAGGGAAAATATAGACATGGAGGATAAATTAGAGCTGGACACAGAATTATTTGTGCTTTAACTGATCTATTTCTCACTGATCTAGTTGTGCATAAGCCTTAAGCTGCTCTGACTGGATTAACTTTACGTGCTGAAGCGTGTGTGGTGCCTAACTTGGGTGCTTCACGGCAGTGGGTCTCCTCCACAATATATGAATAACCACAAACATCCTCAAAAGCACAGGAATGTCTAGCATAAATGCTTCATTTAGGCTCTTAAAGCCAGTCCTTTGGGTTTTAATTTTTATATTTTGGGAATGGGAGTAATACTAGGTATGTTTCAGAAATTATTTGAAACCAAATTATATCAACATTTGTAACTGAGTAAGAAAAGAGTGGACAGCAAAAGCCAACTGTTATAAGGAATGAATAACATATACATATTTCAGGTAGGATTAAGAAATGAAATATGAAATCAAACTGTAGAAAAATAAAAATGCCTCACATAGTAGGTTTAGCTGTAGTTCTTTGGAGATAATCATGCAACACAGAATTTTCTCATAGTACATTAACACAGCTGTGCTAAAAAAATCTGATATTTATTTTCAAGATTTCTTTGCATAAACATTTTTATATTAGAGTATTAGAGTCATGAAAATCTTTTTTTTTCCTTTCTCTCAATTTTTTTTTTGTAGACTTCAAAACTTCCAAGGGACTTTTCAAAGGAAACAGAGTTTTTTAAATAAAATACCAGCACAAGGGTAAATTTTGGCATTAAATTAAAAGACAATTGCTTTTTTTTTTGCTACTAAAGTAATTATCATCAAAGGTTTCATTAGCAGCAGATTTCTTATCAGCAAAGTCAACATCAGAACTGGAAACTGGACAATTTTCACCCATTATCAAAGCAGAAAACATTTTTATAGTTGCTTTTATTCTCACTTTGTCCTTTTAGAAGACTGACTACAGCATACAGAGTGGGATTCACAAGTGTTCAAATTACTTTCTTCTTTCTCTCTTTTAACTTGCTTGGAAAATGTAATATCAAAATACCATCTGATCAACTAAGCTGATCTTATCTGAAAATCAGTGCCTGCACATCATTAATGGAAAAAAAAAAAAAAAACACTAACTTTGGTATGGCAGATCAGGTCTGAGTGAAACTGTAATTTCAAAAATTATCTAATAGTTCATTGTGTTTCTCTCTGCCACTCTGGCCTTGGTTTCTGGATGAAATAACTTTAAATAATCTTATTTGACTGTTTTACTTCAAAAAATTTGCCTGCATAAAATTCAGCTCAGCTGCATTTTACTGAAACATTTGGGCTGATCATCCATTTAATGACTCTTTGAAAAAAAAAATACTAGTTTTGAGTTCGTCGGTTAATAATTTCTAATTTCTGTTGGATCATTTCTAAGACAAGAACTTCCACACAGCTTATGAGAGAGAGTTATAAATGAGCAGTGTTCAGCATGGTAACGTAGCTCTGTTATTAACACTTAGACTGTGTGTAAGCAAAAAAAACATAATAGAAATGAAAAGAACAAGGCATGCTTTTTTTTCGTTTGAATAATTAAAGGAGATATTGATAACTTTTTTATGAAGTGTGGGACTCAGTAGCTCATGGAGATACTGGAATGCAGCAAGTTTAGAAGACTGAAGTATTGCTGTAATACTATTTTTGTTTCTTGTATCGTGGTAGGTGTCAAGGCATGATCTTTGGTTCAGATTAGAGGGCTCTCTCCAGCAGTGTGTTTTGGGGGTTGTTTTGGGAAGACAAGTACAGTATCAGTAGGGAGAAGTGTTTGCTTAGTGCAGAGGGTCAGCAGCAGCGTAGGACACTTACTAAGCTCCTTCTAACACCTTGGAGGAGGGATACAGTGCGATATTGAAGTGATTCATAGCGTGTGATTTCCTACTTGGCGATAACGTTGCCACATTCATTACAGCACTCAGACTGCGCAGACAGCAAGACGGGGTGGAGCTGCCCCCTTATTCATGCACAGGGACTGATACAAGGGCTCTACAAGGTTTGTGGGCTATAATTATCCCTAGTAATTTAAGAATCCATTTACCTTCTGCAGATAGAGATACAGTTTAATCAAATACAGTGGTAAATCAGCCTTTATTAGGCACATTCTGTAGTCTATTATGGAGGTGTTAATGTTTAAAATGCGGCTATATTAAAACTCTTCCCAGGTGAGCAGGCGCATTTTTCAATTATAAGATTTCACAGTAATGACCATGAAAGTTTTTTTCATTAGGAATTGTATTGTTTTGAACGATGACTCTTGATACTTATAACTCAGGGTTATGATTTCCAAACATTATGGTCACTCTATAGACCAGATGGCTACGTTTGAAAATTGGTGGCTGCAGACCAATTTGGTTAACAATTAACCAAAAACATCTAAAAACTGAAAACTTGCAGGAATGTATTTTTCTATTAAGAAACCTGTTTCCAGATCTTCCCCTTGATTCCTTCAAGTGTAGGGATGCAAGCCCAGGTCCTTTGAACACTGGCCATGTGCAAGTTTCAACTCCCTTTCTGTTTCTGTTTGCTGAGCTCTTACTTGGAAACCTCTGTATTAAGAAATAATTTTCTTTGGAATTTAGAATAGAGATGCCTCATGGGGTTTCTTTTTACATGTTTTATTTTATAGCAAACAGGAGGAGTTGTACATTAGCTACAATTCACGTGCAGGGTAGGTGAACACCACCAGAGCAGCACGCTGGAGGGACAGAGGTTTTGGTCACTCTGTAGGCTTGCAGCAAAGATACTCTTGCAGAAATGGTGCTTATGGATCAGTACATGCTTCGTGCTGGTTCTTCTCTGCTGTTATCATTAAAAGTATGCTTTTCTAGTATATTCTTATAAAAAATAGTTTCTTCCCACTCCAAGAATAAGGAGGCACCAGGTGTAGATACTAGGTATACTACTACCAGATACTCGGTATAAATTCTTTATTATTGTTGTTGTTGCTATTAGGATATTCCTATCATAAATTTCAAAAATTCATTTATGGTCATCTTGGCTTGAAAATGTTAACTGTTTTGAAATATATTAACTTTCTGAGTTAGGATAGTATCATTGGTTACATTTTCAGAATTGGGAATAGGAAACTCATTCAGGTCCTTCTAAGAGGTCTGTCACATAGCTCAGACTATCATCTTGATGTTTTAAATACCAAACCACTAACCAGTAACCAAATCACCTTTAGTTTTTAAAATTTCTTCCTTCAACCTAGAGGAGAGGAGCTTGGCACTACAACCATGTCTGTTTTTATGCTGTATTTTGATTGGTAAAAGTTAGTAATTGTATTTTTTAAAAGGCTGTTTTCTGAAGTTGTGTTAATCAGCTATAATTACTTGTTAACTGTGAGGGTCAAAACATGCAAGCACGTGAAAACTTTCAGCAGCAGTTCTGCAGAATTTCACAGTGGTGTGAAGCAGTGACTTCGTTTCAGAAGCGCTTACATTTTTGCTGTTACCACTGAATATGAGGTGTTTGGGAACAATAAAGAACTCAGTTCTGGCTTTTGCAAGGTTTATAAGCACCACTGCTATAGATACTGTCCTTGAGAACGGCAATAATGCAGTTACAAGCCTGGAAACTAGCACCCCCTACCACCTCCCCGTGGATTTTTGGAAGGTCTTTAAGCTGTCTTGTGGTTGGAAGCTCTTAAGGATCCCTATTGAGTTTTCACACGGCATGTGGATCTTTAGACCTGGGAGGATCAGTCAGAATGGAAAAGAGAGTATCTTCTCCCAGATTTGTAAATTCTACCCAAGGATTAATTTCCCTGAAAATTATTAAGGCTTTGAAAACAGGGTTATGCCTATTTAGATAAATAATAAATCTGGTCTAAAATAAATCAGCCTGCATTTACTGCTGATTTCCGTTTCTAGTAACTCAAAATAATGTGCTTTTTTGAACACTGTTTTTAGTAAGAGCACCTATTGAGTAGGTCAGGTGAACTGGCAGTCCATAATTTCAATGATGATCCCATCTAGAGAAAAAGTGGAATGCAGAATAGGAGCAGGTTTGAGGTGTACATTTAATTTTCACATGATAAATTTTAAATTATAATTAAAGTGCTGTATTTCTTATCAAAAGTTAAAGGCTAGTCATCAATGCAGGTAGCTTTACAAGCTGACTGTGCCATCTAACTGTTTGGTATTTGTGGGTTTGGCTAACTCTTAATCTTGAGAAAATAAAAGGAAGTAATGCCAGCTGGCCTTTTTATATAGAAAATAAAAGAAAAATGAAAGCAAACATTTGGTGGTGCAGATAGTTGCTTCTTTTAAGGCAAAAAAACTAATTTTGTCTAATTTTCATTTATATATCCCTCACTGGGATAATGTTTTCAAGCTTCACCATATAAAAGGAGTAAAATTAGTTGCTCAGTTAATAAGTACCAGTATCGAGTTTGTTGTGTAAAAATTAGAAAGACATTTTACCATTCATAAGCTGGTGTCCTGCCAGAGTCTGCATTGCTGGGGGAGCAGCCCTGCATTTGATGTTGCAACTTGAAAGGCCAGTGGTCGTGTGCTCCAGGTGTTCTGAGTTAGCATATAGGTGCAATAAGGTGTAAAAAAATACACAGTTGTCTAATAAAGACTCGACTACTGACATTTCTGAAATAAGGGAAAAGGTTTTTTTTTTTTTTTTTGTCAAGTCTTTGTTTCATTTCTAATGCACTGATAGTTCAAGTATGAATGACATTGCATTCTTAGATGGGGAGCCAGTATGTATTATTGTAATTGCAAGCAAAATTGTAATTGTATTATTGTATTGTAAGCAAACTAGTGATTTTTGTGCAATAAACAGACTATTTCTGAAATGAATATTAGAAAAAAAATTGGCAATTTCTTATTTTTATATTGTTATTTAGATTACCAATTCTTGAATTCTTTGAATAGGACTTTTTTTTTTCTTTCTAAGTAAATGGCCAGCATGAATTTCTTTAGTTGTCCTGAGTGAAGAAACATTTACTGATCTTCAGTACTGCCCGTTGCAGGCACCAGCTAACACTGGAAATAGTGTAGGAGAGTGTCAAATCTGGAGATCATGAAAGAAATGAAAAAAATATCATAAAATGAAGACAATGTAATGGAGTTTACCTTTCCCTGGCAAGCAAATGAAAGATTCAGGCTATAAATAAGAGATTCCTAAAAGATAAGACAAATGGAGTGCTTAAGTCAATTAGGCAGCCAATGCATCTGTAAAACACGCTCCTCCTGGTCTGTATGGGAAAGGCGTTTTTGTCAGGCAGTGCTGATTTTCACAAGTGAAATGTTTTGATCAAGGCATCTGTTGCTTCAGGGTATTCTTTTCTATTTGGTAAAATGTATCTTTGAGGTGATCCCATATTCTATTATTGGTTCTGTGGAGATCGTAGTTCTTTATAACTTTCAACTATCCTAGCATGTTTGCAGGATTTAACACATAACAAGTTGAGTATTTTTTTCCTCAATTTCTTAACTATTTTCTCCATAGGTGAAATGTGTGTAGTGCAAGCAGCAGCTTTAGGTGTCTCTGAAAGTTCTGGTCCTTTCTCCTCATTCCCACAAATGTTACGAACTTGTATTTTTTTTTAGCAAACAAAGGCTGAGTATGTAACTTTTTTTTTTCTTTCTTCTTGAAAAATCCCCTTTTATATGGTACTGGCCTAGTCCCAATGAAAACCTTGTCCTACTCTCCCTTAAAAGTATTCTATCGACAATTATTTTTGTGACATAATGTTTGTTGGAGGGGAGATAAGGAGCAGGATTTTTTTTTAAGGTTGTTTATTGTGAAAGAAAAACAAAGCAGTAAAATAGAACACATAAAAATGAAAATTGCTATATAGTTTAATGAATATTTTGTAAAAATCATTTTCTGTTCTCATTCTACAAATTCATGATAGGAGCACTGCTGGCTGCTTGTACATGATTTATCATGTCAGATTATACTGCAGCAAGCAGACTGCATACCCTTTGACCTTGAGAACTCCTACCATACTGCTATAAATTTTGGTTTCTTAAAGGAGGGAGTGCAAATGCCCTTTCATTTGGACAGTTACTGGGTTTAAATACCTAGTAAAATGAGATTTTGTTCTGGTTTTGCAACTATATGTTGGCAGGTGATATTTTGTCATTGTGAATTTTTATGGAAAAATGTTTGGTATCTGTCCACAGCAAGATGCTATTTTCAGCACAAATATAGGGATTGTGTTAACGGAACTTTTCCATGACAATAGCTGCTGAGTTGTGAAAACCATGAAACTCTTAGTTCAGTTTCTTCCAGAAACTTATTTTTGACTCTTTAAGCTTTGGTTTTGTTTCAGATGAAGTATTACTATAGTGATGAAAAAAACTAGAACCGAGTGAAATAAGGAAGCCTGATTTTCTGCAGATACGTATCCTACATCCCCCTTACATTTGCAAAACACAAGACCTAGCTCCAGAGTTTCCTATCGTGCCATCTTCATACTCCTACCACAGGTTCTCATGTGCTTCAAGTCTTGGGTGGAAAAAGCTCCCGGAGCTGTGCTGGGGGAGCAGCCGAGAGGTGCTGACGAGCAAACCAGCACATGTCGCGTGGACAAACAGAAGCACAGTGTTGAATTCCAAAGCTTTCCGCGTTTAGCGACACTAGTATCAACGCTTTTGCACTGTCAAGCTGCCGGTTTACATAAAACCCGGACAACTCTTATTTCTTATCAAATTGGAGTTGACCGATAGATCCAAAAAATCTTGGCCTTGGGGAGAAGGGCAAGACTGTTTTGAGAAAAAAAAGAAAAAAATAGTAAGGAAGTATGTAAAAGTCTTTTGGCTTTAGCGGAGTGTGCTTCCTCACTTAGCAGACAATTTAGTTTACCATAGTTTGCAATAAAGCAAAGATTGAGACTTATCTGTCAGCCCTGTAAGTGACAAGTAAAAATATCTTTACAAATATAATGGAGTTAGGGAACTCTCCTGGTTTTTAATTTATTTTCAATAATTCATTACCATATACTTTAACCTTAATGACTAGTCCCCACAGAATTCTTAAGCTGTGCCAAAACAGATTTCTCATAGGCAAAATTAATTTTCTACAAATAACTTTTTTTTAATTTACTTTTCTTAATTCAGAGGCACCAGAAGGCAGCACATCTTTGGTGATTTCATCTCAATGCCTAAGATTTCAGCAGTCATTTTAGCCCCTATTCCTGTGAATTGAATTTTCTTTTTTAGACTGCTAAATATTGGGTGTGACTTACAGGAGGATATGATTCATTTTGATGGAACAGCTTCTAGGTATCTGTATTGGTGCTTATTAATTACTTTAGCAGAAGTGTTTTGTTCCTTCACTTCCTCTTGAGGATTAAATACCACATAACATATGTTAGATTTTGGCAATCTTATGTTTACAGAAGTTTAAAAAATATTTTGAGCAGTTGTGCATGAAATTATTTAATATCCCTCATGAGAGGAAATGCTAACAATGTTAAACCCAAGTACAACTGCTTTCTATGAATACACTTTTCATATCTCATGAGAAACTGCAGAATGGAATATGAAATTTCCACACATCTTTGAGCTGTGGAAATCGAGCCAACAATGATATCCAAAAACAGATATTAAAAGAGGAAAATATGACACTGAGAAGAGTTGAAAATTGGCCTGGTTATGGCCCCCAACTAGGAAAAGAAAATTTGTTTCACTAGTAAGTCTAAGTAAGTTAAATGTTCAAAAGACAGACTACAGTAGAGGAATATAAATACCTTGAGAAGGTAATAAGTTATTTTCCTGAACATTATTCTGTAAGAACTGTTTTATTTCATTTGATATTTTTATAGAGAGGATGACTACCTGAGAAATCAATTCCTAAGCTAAACTGATGTGGCATCTAAAGAAGGGTTAGGAATTGCTTTTACGCACATCTTCTCTATCATCGCTATTCTGTGGGACCAGTAGAAGTGACTCTTGAGCCACATTAGTGCACTTACCTGGCAGTAAAGGCAGCAGCATTTTTCCAGGCAGACATGGTGAGGTGCAGGTGACATGGTTTAATCAGCAGCTTTATTAACTCATCTGAAAACTTGTACAATGCTGGTTATGATTCCTGCCTTAATTGCTTCCACATGACAGGCAGCTGCTACCCTTCCTCTTCCTCCCGCAACTAGCATGATCATCCTGCCTTCCCGTCATGTGAGGGCGAAGGGGCTGGGGAAGAGGGAACTGCTTCCGCACTGCATCAAACTGTGGAATTGTAACCTTATTTCTTAGGTTCTCCCTTCCCCCTGCTATTATTTCCACTTACTTAGGTTTTTAGGGGAGAACAAACCCCATCCTGGACATATCTGGCACAGCAGGTTGAGAACTGTGGTTCTGTCCCCCCTCTACTCCTGTCTCAGTTTCCACCACCCCAGGACAGAGGATTCCCCTGCTCCTCATTCCTGCCTCAGAAGGGAATGTTGTCTGCAAGGCTTGAAGAATCAGAGATGCTCTGGGTGTCTTGAGCAGCTCCGAGCTGTGTCACTCCTGGGGCCGGCGGCACCCTGCTCAGTGCTGCAGCCATAGCTCCGTACGTTAAATCCGTTGGCACACGCTTCTTCACAGCAGGGTTTTGAGGAAGTGTTTAATGCAGTCACTGTGCTGGGCTGCTGGAAAACACCACAGTGGAGAACTGTAACACCCTGCTGTCCTGTTCTAGAGCAGCTGATGATGTGTTTGTGATCCTAAATCTCTTCAAAATTATAGAGAATTTAAAATACAAAATTTTAAACCTATTCTGCTGTTTCTTCTTCATAGAAATCTGATTTTTCTCTATGTGGTTACAGCACCTCAGCTGTGCTATTCCTCAACAAGAGTCCTTAGGAAAAAAACAGAAAATGGCAAAAGCAAAACTTTATGAAAATTTGCATTGTGAGTATGGTTTCAGTCATGCAAGTTCACTGTCCTGGCTGCGCAGTAAGACATGGAGTAGAACGAGTGATAAAATAAATGCTCTGTTCTTTTTCTTTTTTATTTTTTTCTCCTCTCTCATTACTGTGTTGATTAGCTATATTTCAAATAAGCAATGCATTTGGAAATTACAGTGCAAAATAGAAGTTTTCCTACTATCCGTTATTTGTGAATGAAGAATAGCGGGCTAGAACATACGCCTCCGCAGGCGGATGGTATGGAGCACGGTGCTTCATCCCTGGCTCAGAAGACCCGTCATAGGGAGCACTCTGACGGAGGTGGATCCTGTCCTTTGGGCCAGGGCTGAGCGCTGGAGGGCAGTGTTAGACCCACGGAGAGGTCCAACAGTTGGAGCGGGGCAGCTCGGCCCTGCAGCCCGAGCTCGCGCTGCAGGAGGGCTCCCGGGGAGACCTGCTGTCAGAAAGCAGCACCTCTCCCCCAGCTCCCTTAACGCTTCTGTCAGACTTGTTCGGAAGACTTACACTGGGTTGCTGTAACCCTTTTTCCCCTAATCTTTCCATGAGACTGTTATGAATTTCCTTGAGTAAATATTGTACTTTTTCTAATATAAAATGCACATGAGCAGTTTCTTTGCGTTGCCTGTATCTGTTGGAATGATACAGCTGAGACTGTTGGATTTCCTGTATAAGAGCTTGGATGAGGTTATTTTCCAATTTAGGGTTTTTTTTGGCTTTTGTTCTTTGGCCTTTAGAAGGAAAATAATTTGCAGAAAAACATGTGCACCTGGTGGTAAAACAATAGCTACTAATACATTTCTAAAGAGGATGAAACTGGAACCCTCATGTGCTAGGTTTCCAGGAAAGCAGTCAGCCATGACTTGCTCTGAGCCAACAAAATAACTGTTTTGTTTTGTTGTTTTTACTTAGAATGATTGTTAAAGCTTTACCCTTCATTTGCACTGAGTTTAATTACAAGCAGAACTTGTAGATAGTATTATGCTTTTAAAATGCTCATAAAGACAATGAGACTGTTGTAAATGAATAAAATCACTTTCTCCTAAATGAGAGAGAATTTTATTTGGGAGAAAAATAATGAAGGTGGAACACAGCTCACTGTTTATTCTGCTAGAAAGATCAAAGTCTTCTAAGTTATGTATCAAGTAGACTAATATTATGGAAGTAATTGAGATGTGCTGTAAGCATAATTCTGTGATGGGTGTCGTTCATGCCATAATTCTGTGCTAGGTACCATTATTTAAGTATCATATATAACAGTCTAGCCACTGTAGTTCCAGGTCTTCCTCTTTTATGCATCGAAATGAAGTTCAAGGTGAATGTCATCAGCCTGGAACATTTATTTTAAATATTCTAGATATACCCTCTATATCTGCACCTAAACTCGAATATGAGAAATCATCTCATATGTTTTCTGTGTGTAGCTTTCTATCATATCTATAAACTCCATCTTACTCGAGACATCCAGTAAGACATCCAGTCTTACTCAAAAATTTAATGACGTTTAAATCTGATTTAGGTATTTCTTAGAGTATTTGCTATTTTTTTCCCTCTTTCTTATTGATCTATAAAATAATTATTCTCAAAGCATACTCTGGAAAGACTGGAACAGAAATTCGCAAAAAGGTATAAAAACACCATGAGAGACATATGATGAGTGGGTGGGTTTTCTTCATAGACCATCTGTAAAACTTTTTTAAAATGACATCCTACAAATATTTCTTAGAGGGAAGGATTGGATCTGAAACGTTTAGAGAAGGCAGTTAATGGAATTGTGAAAATTTATACCAACTGGGATATGCTTCAGAGCTATGTATTGAAATCTCAAAAGATCAGTATTTAAGAAAGTATTAGTACCTTTGGCTAAATAAAGTGATTGTAACTCTCTTTACAGAGGGGTTATTTGCAAACTCTGAGAAAGACCTGAGGAGGCCCATTTATAGAGGCATAATGTGTAAATTTGATAACTTTCCTACTGATCTCATTGTATTCCAATGCTACTAGAAAGGTGCTTAAGAGTTTCTAAGATATACTCAGGGTCAGGGAGTGGAAACAGTTCTAAAACTAAGAATATCCTCCCAAATTATAATCCGATTTACTATAGATTATTACTAGTTTTCATTGATTCCATGTAAATGAAACATAGCTACTCTTACTCCACCTGCCAGGGCAAGAATGTCTTGATTAGAGGGGTGATACTGTTATTAGGACGGGCTGATGACATCCTTATGGGAACTGATTGCTCTTCAGGAAAGGACCCAAGTGCCTGCTAGAACTCAGTCCAAGCCTGAGACACTTACTGGAAGCAACCTGTAAGGAATATGCCCTGTGAAATAAGACTAGATGTTCCAAGTATTAGAAAAAGTAGGAGTAGTGGGTTTTTAATGAGGGACCAAAAAGTCTCTCATTAAAGTGAAGTCCAAAAATGTGGCAGTCTGAATCTGGGAGGACTAAAGCACAAGAGACCCTTCTTTCTAGAAGTGCGAGAAGAAAAGGAGAACAAGAAAAGAGAAGTTCTAGCCAGGACTTCTTCCACTTGGGATCAAGAAATAAGAAAGGAGAAAGCTAAAATAAAAACTTGGAAGGGGACAGCCAGTAGGAGGAGGGAAGTACTTCTGAAGGGCAGAAGTCAGGGTAGAAATGCGTTTCAGTGTAATTTAGGCAGGAACAGGATGGTCAAGGGGGGAAAACAGACTTTGACTGGGTTGAGGAAATTGATCCAGCAAGTGTGAGTGGGGATTAATTTTGTTTGGCTGCAGGTAAACCAAATCAATTTATGAAGACTTGATTGTGGGTTGAATTGATGCTGATGGTGCATGCACTAAGTAGTGTTGAGTTACAGAGGGAGATATTTGAATATGTATGTCAGCATGAGGAGAATTGACTTTGACTGTGGAGGACAAAGTGACTGAGAATCGATTTTTACTGGGGAAGGAAATTGATCCAGAGGGAGAGGGAAAATCAGTTTGATTTGTGTGTAAAAGAAGCCCCGAGATGGTAAAGAACTGATGACAGAAAAAATGGTCTTGGAATTTGGTCATGACGTGATTTCAGAAGTGATATTTGTAGCAGTTGACAAGTTTTCTGCACAAATTTATATAAGCTATTTTATGATATGGCAAATTTCCAATCAGAAGATTGGTAATTTGTATTTGAAGCAACAATGATGGTTTTGGAAAGCACCGAAAAAGATTCCTAGATGTGTTGTTGTAATCTCAATTCACATATATACCTTCTGACACCTTGTCTAGGATTATGGTATTCAGGTGTATAGTTTGGCTGTCAAGACACGTATGCCTGGTCTCTTCTGTTCATCTCTGATTTTCTAAATAATGCTTGGAGAATTTGTCTCTTTTTATTATTTCAGTTATAGAATGTTTAGATATTCATCATTTATTTCATTGGTCTGTTTTGAGTATAGTAAGACTTGATCTGCAAAAGCCGGTAAATGGTAAATCACTGTTGCACACAAGTGAGTTTGGGAGCCCCAAGATACTCAAAGTCCAACAAGATTTTGCTGTTCTATCAGTTCTATCTGTCACTGCTGTGCTATCAACAGCTTTCCTACGTGAATTAACAGTTAAAACCACCACTATTTTACTCATGTTGAAGGCAGAGACCTGAGATGGAATAAGACAATGCAAGAGCACAGGCTATGAGAGCAGCTTTGAGGAAAAGGATCAGAGGGTCTTAGGTTTTTTTTTTTTTTTTTTTTTTTTTAACCCTTGTGCTACCTTTATTAGTAATGGCTCAAAGCATTACCTGTGTGTAAAGCATGTTCCATGGCCTTCCATGTCAGTTATGTGTGTTAATCACAGACAGATACCTTGGCAATAAAAAGCTAGTGTCTGTTATATATTGTCTGTTAGCAGATTTATGCCTCTGGGTGCTTAGTTTTAAATTCCATAAACAGAAATCATTCTAAACTCTGAAACACTACCCAGAGCTTTTGAATATAAAGCTAGTTGTACCAGTTTCTCAAAGTTGTTCTTTCCAGTTACCCGTGCATTGGCCTTACCTACTTGGGAATCCATCTCTTGTTTCGCTTCAGTGACTGTCCACAGTATTTGCATTTAACTTGAATTTTCTGTATCTTTTTCCCGAGTGAATATCAGTATCTCTCAAATACTACCAACAGCAGATTCTAATAACTAATTTCAATGGAAATCATGCTGAGATTTTTATTATCAATATTCTCCTCTTCCCAAAGTAATTATTTGTCATTCTTAATTAATCCATTGCAAAATTTTAATATACTTTTGCTATTACTTGCCACCTATAGGTATTCATTGAGCTAAATATTTAGTAAGTTTTTTAAAAAAAGTTAGTTAACTAATAGAGTTCTCTTCAGTTTATATGCTGAAAAGTATACATATATATTTAACTTTGGATACATCGATTGCTCCATCAAACTTCATGTGTTTAATAAGTAAATATATGCACAAGCATGAGCAGAATCAGAATCCTTTCTTTACTACTGAGTAGAAATGCTGAAAGATTATGTAAGGAGCACATGAAATGTTAAACTGTACAACTATTTATAAAATAAAAATAATAAAGATTCTTTTTGGAATGAAAGTTACGTGCCTCAAATATTTAAAAGAAAAAAGAAAAAACACCTCCCATGCAATCCTGGCATGTCATTTCAAAATAAAAATCAGGCTAGATCCCCAAGTATTAAAAAGTAGACAAAACAATTTTTAAAATTGAGTGACAAGTCATCTGGCCAAATTACACTCTGTTGATGCAAATAGTTTATAAATACTGCCTTTATCAGAAACGTTTACTGTCCCTCTTTTCCTTTCACAAGTTCCTCTACCATTATCTTTTTCTTAGGAGTTTGTCCTCAAAGAATTGGTTTGCTATAAAATACTCTTTATAGTATAATGGCAAAAAATGTAGGGAACTTTTACATAGTTACATAAATATAGAGAGATTCAAACTTAGGCAGGACACAGTTTTGGACAGAAGTTAATTGTCTGCAGGTGAACTAGTTTGTTGTAGCCTTACACTTATCTTTTAAAGGTTGAGTTCCACAGATAATTAAGATGCGAGCTAGAACGTGCCAGTTCCAAGTTCAAGTAGCCTAAGGAGAATTTCACAATAGGCTAGCTTTAACTAAAAATAAAAAGAAAAAAAACGAAACATGTATTTTATTCATGAGAAAGGAAGCTGTTCTTTTCATATGGGTTTTCTTTCATTGGGAAATATATAGTGTGTAACAGGAAATGTATAGGATGTAATAAATCACAATAAAATATTCAACGCGAGGATTTTCCCAGATTTGATAGGTGTATATGTTATGTGGCATTTAAAAATATTAGGGACTTAATTGTCTGTGTGAGAAATAACTATTATTTATTGCCATTTTACATTTAAACTAAATTAGGAGCTGTAGCCAAAAATATCACTCCAGGGTTTATATAGTTGTGTCTAAATCCATGCTGATATATTTTAACTTATGCACATATCCATTTAAAAGGGGGTTTATCTCTTGCTTGACAGTTCTTAATAACACAATAGACCACTCCTGTATCCCCTTTCTATCCATTAGTCAATATATCCACAGCAACCAGCAATAACCCAGCAGCAAAAAGCATACTTAAGAACTTTAAAATCTCCCACATGAATTGCTGTAGCCAGGAAAAACAAATGGGCCTAAATATATGCGGCTACATTTTTAAAACTGCTGAGCACCTGCAGCTTCATTAAAAGACGTTGGAAGTCAGCACGCAGCAGTTTAGCCCCCCGAATTAAAAACATTAACCGTGTGGTTGGCTGAAGCGGGGTTGGAGCTCACCGAGGTCCCTCCCTGTGTCCCCCTTGGCGCAGCTGGGCTCCGGGGGCAGCCGCCTTTGGCCTGGGCCACTGCGGCCCCTGCCCGGGCCAGCACCCGAGCAGCTGCAGGGCGCCCTGATCCCTCCCGGAGCCGCAGCCGCCGGGGGCTCTGGCTCGCCACGCTGGTGCCGAGAGGTGCGGGTGCCGCTCTGGCCAAAGCCCTTGCAGGTGTTTTCCTCCCAAGCCCCATTTTAAAACTGGTCTTCCAAGACAGGTGAAGCTTAAAGGAAAAGCAGGGCCGATATTTTCCAAGATGGGTGAACCAGTGTCCACAGCCTCTCCACAGGTCTGTAGACAATAGCCACAAACTTGTTTTGTATCTCAGAAGGCATTAGTCCTTATTAAAAAATAGGTTCTTAGTGCTGATGACAAGGCCAAAAAGCCTTGCTGCTGTGCGTAGGCTGATGCTGTCTCTCGCGCTGCACGTCCCATGGCACTCGAGCTTCTCTCCTTCCTCAGCTTTGATGGTCCATAGTTCCTACCCACTCCCACCGTTCTCTAAACCGCTGAGCCGCGCTCAGCACCTCAGCTTGTTTCTGAGCTCCGACGGACACCGACAGCCTGGTGGTTCCCGGGTGAAGAGCAGGGGTCAAACGTAGCAGATACCCGGCGCCCTCATGCCTAGGCTCTCCTGCTCTGGAGGAATTTGGCTTGTCTTCTCTCTGCTCACTTCATGACAATTCTAGTGGTAAAGTTTGCTCTCAAATGGCTCATACTTGGTTAAAATTGGCCAGTGAACTCAACCTTATCAGAGTCTGAAGGAAGGGAAATGACAGATCCATGATTAGCACCACAGAAAAGCAATGGTTGGTACCTTTGTTATTAGCGCAAGAAAGATGGAAAGAAACCTTGCGATAGAAAAAAAAGACTCACAGATAATGTGACTTCTATCAGAATAGCCTCAAACTGCACAGATGAGCATTGGGAGTGTTTCTTGGATACAGAATTTTTAGTGTTCCATATTTCATAAGAGTTAAATCAATTAATTCCTTGCAAAATGCAGACCTGGAGCTTCAAAATTACTATTCATGCTGAAAGATTTTGCAGACATCTGCCTTTTTAATGCGGTTTGATATTTTATAATAAGTTTATTTCAAAGGTATAGAACTGAGTTTTTCCTGGAAATAAGTCTGTAACGAAATCCTTTAGTAACTGCAAAGTTACACAGAAAAATAAGCGTATGAGATGTGCAGAATATATGCTGGTTGGGGCTGTTCTGTACACATTTAATGTTCTGTTAAAGTGTACTGTTCTGTACACTTTTAAATCGAGCAGTTTGAGCATCTGAAAAATCTTCCTACAGCTGTATGACTTGTTCATAATACTTTTTAAAAGGTCTGATTTGTTATTTTAGATGCTGGATCCAGAAACATGGTTGTCTACCTCCCTCTCTCCCTCTCTATTTCTCTCTCTGTAAACATATCCCTAGTTTCCCAGCAGGTTCAAACACAGATGGCTGCCTTATTGCGACAGAAGCAAAAATGCTACATTAATGTTTAAAGAGATTAAAAATCCTCTTGGCAGCAGTGGCATATGTTACCAGTTAATTGTAGCACTGGAAACTTCCCTGCTGTTTTAAAACATGGACTCGTTTTACTTGCTTTCTGCAGAGCAGTATGAAATGTCAAATTTGTTGGTATAAGTTTTGAATCCAGTCTGACAAAAATGAGTTGTAAAGACAATGTTGTTGTCTTATCTAACATAGTTTTTGAATCCAAATAACGTTGTATTACTATGCCAGCTCTGCCAGAAAGCTGGCTCCCTTCTCTAACCCAAGCACCATGTGCATGCTTTATGATTCTAACAGAGGATGTTCACATATGAAAGACCATTTTTAGCTTTTCACCTGCATTATTTCAGATTATGTTGACCAAAACGGGCTCCTTGCTTTAATTACTTTCAAGATGCAATGCTAGCTTTTTCTGGCACAAATCCTCTGGTTGGAAACACTCAAGCCCCCGCCGTGATAGCCTGCTTGCAGTGAACATTTTTGTTGTGGCGAGGACATTTTTAGCGGCCATGGTCAGGTGATTAGCACACTGCTGAGTAACATCATTCTCTCCAGATCCCTAGTCACAGATTAACAATTCTCACTAGTGTGTCACTGACAGTGTGCAGCTACTATATGCTGTGTTTTGAGTGAGGAAAAAAAAAAAGAGAGAAAAATATTTTTGAACAATTTATTTGTTACTTTAAATTCTGTGGTTTCCAATTTTTGAGCTTCTCTAGTTCTCCTCAGATCAGGTAGCAGCTGTCACCTCACATATACATGAGATTAAAACAAAGGATTCAGTCCTCTTAACTAGCCCTTTAACATCAAACACTATTACAGACCATTTTTGCTTCAGCACTAACTTTGTTTTAGTACCCTGAATGATGGCACATCACCCTTGTGCACATTTTGGCTATTAAGAGCTATAGAGTGTTTCTCAAGCTTAAGTATTCTGGAAAGTAACTCTAGTATAAATATATTCTCATGCTGGAAAGGTAAACAAAACTTAGCATCACATATTGCCTGTGATCCTTTTTTTACTATTTGTTCTTTTGCCATATGTGCACATTAGGTTTTACAGACAAGTAGATGTGATCTCTGCCCCTAAGGGGTTTACAGTCTAGATTAAATATCACACAGAGATGAGACATTCTTGTTGGGAATCTCAGTGGGGAAGGCCAAGGGTACTGTAGGCACGAACTATCCTTGCTTGTCTAAAAGCAACATTTCAGATCAAGGCTGAAACACATCAGTAGAGAAGAGTGCACAACTGCTCCTAATTTCTTCAGAGAGCTTCAGACGGCAGAGTTCCTGTCTGATACCTTTTTTTATAGCATTTTGAAAATTATGAACTTACTTACATTTTGAAAATCTGTGCTGGCTGCAGTGGTTTGCCTTATTATCAGTAAGGCTGGGTAGTCTGGAAGTTTCCAGAATACAACTTTAGTCTTTTTTTTTTTTTTTTCATTGCTATTACTTGTTGCAAAAGGGCTAGAAAAATAACAATAATATAAAAATTAAGTATTGGTATAAGCTGGAACAAATTTAACTTTTGCACATTATAGTGCAAAATATCTTAGTTTATTACATTTTGCAAAAAGCTTAATCAAACATAAATAATTATTGAGTAGTTTTATGAGACACTGATTTACACTGATTTCTTTTTAACAGAAAAGGTTCTAACCAGCTTTAGTAATGTAACATAAATAGACTGTCTACTTAATGCTGTGTGAGTATAAGGGGTTTGCTTCTCTGTTAGAGCTGTAGAGGACTGCAGATCAAAAACTATGTGAACTAGCATCCTGACACATCTAACTTAAGTTTAAAGCATGGAGAAAAATGTCACCGGTGAAGTAGGTGGCCTTTTGGGCTCTCTCTTTCTCCCTCCTTGTCCCAACTTCCGTCCCTGCAGTGCCTGTTGCAACCTTCCTTGTGGATGCTAATCCGTCTTGGTACTTCCAACCTTGTGGGTTCCTCTACAGCTTTTCCTGTCCTAATTTGATCAGATCAGAATATAGGGAGTGAAATATATGCTTAAGAAGCCTAAGAAGAAGCCTAAGCCAGAGGTTTGAACTCCCCCCATGCCAGACTTTATGGATTCATGTCCTGCGACAGGACACACACAAGTCAATGGGATTTGCAGGTGCTAAAAGAAATTGCCTTTCCCAAATGTAGAAGGTCCTTTACAACTTAAAGCTACTTAAGTGATGTTTGAATGCTAATTAATGTGAACCTTTCAGGATAGGCTAACACAAATGAGCCTGATTTTGAAGGATTTTTGCCTAATTCCAAGGCTGCTTTAGGGAATGGCAAACCTTTGAAGCAATGCTTGTCACCCACTATTTCTCTTACTAGCTGGAATACACATTTCAGTGGTAACCTTTTGAGTATGACATTCAATGTCACATTCATCTTTGACTGAAATAGAATAATATTCAATCTAGATTGCAAAGCAGAGCTCCTATCTTTATTTACCATGGAGTGAACTCATAAGAAACAGTAATACTGATGACAACTACTCAGGCAGCAATATGTACAGGCAGAAATAATTGAAATTAATTCTTCATGTATAGCAGTACTATGCTAGAAAACTTTACTCTTGTTTTAAACTGATGGTCAGCATTTCAGGATAGAAATTGTATCCTATTGATCAAGCAGCTGCAGCCAAAATATTTATGTAAAATTCAATCAGGTATCAGAGCTACAAGTTAAAATTTTCTAGCCCAAGCTGTAAACCATTTATTTCAAGATTATTTCCATACAGTACTTTTATTAAGCATTTTGTAAAAAATTAATTTTAGAAAACTGAACTGTGTCATGAAATCAAGAGCCCTCAGGAAACTTTTGGTTTCCAGTCAGCCTCTGGAGTGTTTTTACTTCCAGGGATCAGAATTAGCACACTAAATAGAATGCCTGTATGACTGAGCTAGTCAATATTTAATAGAAGACTGTTCGTATAGTGTGGCAGAATAATGAAAACAACTTTAACATTTATTTTATTTATTCATTTATTATTAAGGATAATGCTACATGAATTCTTTTTTTAAAGAGAGAGATCCTGTTCAGATTGTGGGGGTGCTTAAGATTTATTGGAATTTGAGCTATTCTACATTATAAACCACTTTTGTTTCGCTGCTTAGTGGTATTCCTTGTTTCAGCAGGAAATCATTTTCTGTTTTCTGTGGTAGAACGACAGAGATCACTTGCCCTGTTCTATTACTAATCTACTATTATTTGTTTACAGTTTTGTTGGAGCATAAAGACAAGTTGCATTAGTACTAATTCCTTAGGATTTACAGCTATCATATTTAAATATTTTTCTGACTTTTTCTGAAAGGGAAATTTCAGTTAGAAAGGGGTATAATTCTCTTCTTTTTATCCTCCTTCTTTTTGTGAACTCATGATAGCATGAAACATTAAAGTCTTAATTTCATTTTGAAGCAGTGGTGAATCTGTTAAAGACACAAACAAGAATATTTAAATAGTTACTTTGCATTATTCATGTAACTGGAAAAGAGTCACTCTGGGTAGACAATTACTGTGTATTAACATCTTGCCTTAGGGCAGCTGAAATGGTTTTTAATGAGGTGTTACCAATCCTGAATATCCTTCATTTGCCACTTGACCCAACAATTTATTTTTTATTGGGTCATCTTGACATAAAATGCTTAGATTTATTATAGGGATTCATTAATCATTTGCTGTACTCGAGCAAAATGTTTATTGGCATATTAGGTATTTATTAAATTATTCTGTATTATTCTAAATAATGATTACTAAATAGCACCCTTGGAGTGAAAATCATCAACATTTCCTGAGTATTAAGATCCAGAACCTAAGAATCACCCTGCTAAATTAGTATTCAGGTCATGAAAACAGCTAATGAGGCTTCAGACCTATAAAAGTCCACTCAAGCAAACATCTGCCAGCATTTTAGAGGGTATTCTGGCACTGGCATCAGCTATGACCTGAAGGGCAGAGCAGTATGAACTTAACTAACACAATATTTCAGATAATCGAGATCTAGAGACAATAGCATCAAAGAAAGGAGAGAAAAAAGAAACCTCCAGCATGACATAGATATCTGCTGCTCTGTCACCTAGTGACAGACCAAGTAGGACTATGACTTCTAAAGTTGCTTTGTTCAGATGATATGATTTGGGTATTTGTCCTACAGTCTGTTACCTGATATGACTGAGTATACTGCACCTGCTTGCACTTAGCAGATAAAATGATGTTATGACAGCCAACCCTAGGAGCTAATATTGTACCCTAAATTGGGAGTAGAAGACAACCTGGCTTTCATTAGGGTGGCATAGGAACATCCTTCATGCAGCTGACGTGTGGCATCCTTCACCTGCGTGGACAAGAACTTATAGAGCCATTTGTGAGTGATTCTTCTCTCTCCAATTCTACTCTTAACTCCATAGCACAAAGATAGGCTCACAAAAAAACTAGTTTGGATCCACACTACCATGTTGCTTTTCTCAGTTTATTCTTGTTTTAGATAGAGTTCAGGCACCTCTCTATTCCCACAGACTATTCCCATAGTGCCACACGCATTGCTGTGGCAGCAGACTGGATGCCAAGAGCAACTGTGAATGATGATAGACAATTCCAGAGTTCAGGATTAAGATCCTTCGGTCTCCCGTGAGACCATAATATAGCTGTATTTCAAATAATCAGCAGCATAGAAAGGGGATAGAGGCAAAATACAGACTGACTTGCAGAGAAGTTGCAGCAATTAAGAATAGGAGGTTGACCACTGCTTCTTTTTTTGGTGGAACATATGGTGCACAAATATTACTTCTCTGAGTGAGTGGGAGAGGATACAGATAAGAGCATCTTTCTGGCATATATACCAATACAACGCCAGTTACTCTGCTGGAGTCTTTTTCTCTCTGTATATGTAATCTATGTTGAATTAATTTGTAGTTGGCTGAATTTCAAAAACATTGGGTTCTTTTTCACGTATGTTGATGGGATTTTCTTTTGGATCAGTTTCTTACATTAATTAGGCCTCCATTTATGCTACATTGTAATAAGCTTTAACAACTCTGTGTGTGCAAACCTGGCGGGGAATTGGCTGTATTTGCACAGTTTCGACTTTTGTTGTTGCCTGGTTTTGATGCACTATAGATTTTCCTGCTTTCTAAGTCATGGGCAGTAGAGTTCTCTAGTTCTTCAAAAGTTTGTTTTTGTTTGTTTGTTTTTTGGTTGTTGTTTTTATTTTTTTGAGGAATATTAAGCCCAGTGTATTGTGTTTTGGATGAATGATTGCTATTTTCTATCTGAGAGACTTACTGATACTTCAAATCTTTAATAGTTAAGTTAAAAAGAGGTAATGGGAAGACAGAACCACTGAGACTTGGAGGGGAAGTACTAGGAATCCAGAGTACTTCATTCTATATTTGAGTAAAAAGAGAGTAATGCAGACAAACCTTACTTTTTCTTTAACAGAATTGGGACACAAGTTTTTGCATTTAAAGGAATTTCCACATCGACTACTTTGTTAGCATATGCAAAACCTGTAAGGATGACTGATTTTTAAAAGCATGTGTCACCCCTAACTTGTGTTTTATTTTATTGGGAACTAAGTAATGTCCTTTTTTTTCAAGTTTATATATTTATTTTGAGCAACTAAATTCATTTCTCTCAGAAAACTAGAATCTTTATCTGTCTGCAAATGCCTGTATAGCAAAAATGGAGAAGGTTGAGTGGGGACCTGATCAGTGTCTATAAGTACCTCGCTTTAAGATTCTTGTATTTGCCTGGGCCCCAAAATTTGGTGAGGGTGAGTATGGGTTATCAAAACTACTTGGATTTAGGCAGGCTTTCTTTCCCACTTATTGAAATGTGCTTAAATATCAGGAACATAAGAATTGAAATAGCTCCTCTCATAGCAGTTTAACTTCTCCCTTCCTTTTAATTATTGTTTATCATTATGTATTCTGGCAGAATAGTCATAGAGGTAGTTTGAAAAATGCATATAATACGTGACTAAAAATACTGAAAATATTTTGACTAGAACATTAAAAAAGTGTCATTTTCCAAATCGAAGTTGTGTCCCTGGTAGCCATATATTCATACTGTTTGCTCTCTGCGATCTTCTTGTATTATCTCTAGAAATAATTTAAAATATTCAGTATTTTCATGCTACTTTGTGTGAAGAAAATCTAGAAGCCATGGCTTAGGCCATTCCCTTTTCTCAGAAGAAGCTTGCAATAAATATTTGTCTTAATCCAAGGCATCATCATTAATATTTGACCTTGTTTTTTTTAGCACCACGTACTTCCAGAGCACTTCTTTAAAATAAGAATGGACTTTCATTGCTAGTACATCCATGTATCATGCTAAAACAATTTTGTATACATATACATATATATATATAAAATTATCAACAAGTTAATTAGAAACTTCACTTTCCAATGCACTTGTTTTCTCAGTCATTATGGCCAAAATGCACTGTTTTAGAGCACACATAAAACTCTTCCTCCTCACTTAACTGAAATAATCTGTTTAGTAACCACACGGAAACACATATAGAATTTCTCAAATGTAGCAGAAATGTAGTATCTTTACATGTAATGACAATTAGATTATGATAGGAATTATATCAGACTATTACGTGTTAGGTAAGTAGTGGTTAGGAATCTGAGACTTATATTCTGTGAAGTGTTACAGTGATCATGAAACAGAATAAAAGGATGAACTCTGAGTTCCCATCTCAAATGGGCAAAAGAGAGATGCTCGTGTGCTTTACCACAATGAAGATGGACCTACGCAAGGAATGAGAGATGTAATAAGCATTGGCCTTTAATGGAGCATTTTAAGAGGCTGGTCAATGTAGTAGAAACATTTTTTGGCTCTGGGAACCCATCCAACTTCACATTGTGGGCAGCTACACACAAGACTGAAATCCCAGTATTTCCTGATTTTAGCCTTTTAGGAAATCAAACTCCTATCTATTAATTGAATATTTCTTTCCTTGGGGAAACAAATAAGCGTCCTGGCCTACAATTAACTATATGCAGCTCTTCAGTTGTTTTGTTCATGCAGTGTTTTAAATCAATGTGAAAAGAAAAAAAAATGCAGCGTGTAGTCAGTTTTTAGACTGAAAAGAAATTAGCCAACACTGTGAATGTGGTCAGATACTCATGTTCTGAACTTGTTCATCAGTGCTTGCTACATACTTACATGTGGTCAAGAATACAGAGATGAGATGCGTTAGATTATTTGCAACCTTGTGTTGCACCAAAGTCCAGCAACAACAACAAATCTGAATGAGAGGTCATGCATGTGAGTCTAACCATAAATAAATAAAACACTTAAGTATGTTATTTTAGTATGCTTAATTGTTTATCTGCGCTGGGACCTTAATGACTGTTGTCTCTTCATGGAGAAAACCCTGAGAATGAAGCAAGACTTCAAAGAAAAAAGGAAAATATTTCTACTGAGAGTCTGACTTCAATGGACTTCATAGCTAGGAGTAATTCATTATACAACTGTTACTCTTTAAAAATGTTATTTCTCGTCCGCCATCTAAACCAATAGTCTCTTGAACCATCTAACAAAGTCTCAGTTCCTTTGATAGGTGTATATATATGTAGCTCTAAACATGTACTTTCTGTTTCCCCATTGATAATGGGATGTTCCCTGTAGCTCTTCTTGTACATCGTAATTATGTCTTATTGATACAGCCCAAAAGGAATAGTGTTGCTGCAGGCCTACCTGTTAGTATGGAGCCATGTGAGAATCCTGCATGTTTTTCTTTAAATAACTAGCTACTTGTGCCCTTGCTTATCCATAAAGATTGTAATAACAGTAGTCACTGGCTGGGACCACGGCATTAACAGAGATTGATCTCAGGTGATGTGATTTTTGCCAAACCGTCACAGGACTCCTGCTTCTTCTGCCCTGGCCTTTGTCATTTTCATACAAATTTAACCAGTTATTGAGTACCACCATATCTAAACTGCTTGCACTGCTAGACAGCAGCTCTGATAACTGTCTACGAAGCAGCTCCATGTCCCGAGTGACCCACATGGTGCCTCAGCTGCAACCCACGGCGGAGAGGAAAGGGAACAAGGTGTCATTGGGTTGTACATCCCTTTTGTACCCTAACCCTACAGCTTCAGACATTCACAAATGTTCTTTCAAATGGATCATGATTTCTTATTGCCAGTTCTAATTTATATAGTAAAAGACCCCCTTTGCATACATATATTGTTAATTGTAAACTACGCTGTGGGTGGGATTATACCTAGACAACTGATTAATTGCAGAAACCGGTCTATAAACATCATTTTGAAAATGCAGACCAGATAGATGTGACCATCGGTGAATACTGCATATATCAAACTGTTTGAAAAGAAGTATTGAAGGCTGACTTACTTACTATAGTTTGCCCAAACTTTGCTGTCTTACAAACAGATTTTAATTTCATAATCACGTGTGCCTTTTCCCTTGTGGCTTCTTTTTTTTTTTTTCATAGCATTGGATGAACACTCAAAGTAGCAGAATTAAAGCTTAGAAAAAAATAAATCTAGCATGTCCTACAATTCCAGTGCTTCTGCTTGCAACTTAAATATTATTTTAACAGCGGTGTGATTATATATTGGCTCACATAGGGGAGCTGCAGAACTCTGCCTGCTGAGCATCATTAAGCACTTTGGTGCTCGGTGGGAGTTTGTTCATTAAGAGGAGTGTGTTATGAATTTTACTCTGTGTGCATCTATGTCTGAGACAGGGAGGCAGGGAGAGAGAGGCAATGAGAAGGAAATATAAGATAAATCATTTACACTTTCAAAATAGCTAAACATCAATACTTCTATTTTACAGAAGCAAAGGACTGTTGCGGAAAAGAAAATAAGCATCAACGAGGCTAGTAAAACAAGGTTTCCTGAAACCTGTTGCTACCTCTCTTTGGTCATTTGCAATGTTTCTTCCAATCTAATTTTGTTGGCAGAAATACATTTCCTGCCATATTTTGCCTTTGGCTTTATCATTAAATTTCATGTATTTGGCTCATTTTGGGATCTTGACATATAAAAAGCTGTAAAATATATAATAGAGCTTATTCTAGCATGCTATCCATGCCTCTAAATTCTGCTATCAGGAAAAAGCAAAAAAAAAACAAACAAAAAAGCCACAATATCTGAATCACTGAAATTCCCATGCTACAAGATTCTTTTTGTGAAATAACAAGTTTGTTGAGCTTTAATTTCTTTAAAATGAACATGCTGAAAGTGAAAACACTCATTCTGAGTACAACGGTAAGATTTAAAAATACGTATGTTTTTTTCAAAGACTTACAATTGTAACTCAAGGTTTTACTGCTGAGACTCACCTCTACAAGATTTCATTTTATGTCATTTACTAGGTATGAAGAAGTGGAAAAAAAGACGTAGAGGCATGGGGTGTTGAAGTGTCTGAACAAGAAGTATATTTTGTAAGACGTGCAATATTTGTTTGATATCTTACTAATGTATAAAAAATAAGATAGGAAAAGGATCATTCATTTGATTCCATTTTTACATTGATTCTGTTTTGTGATTCTGATATATCTGCTTATTTACATCTGTGTAGGCGTGAAGAAAATCAGGCTCACTGCTTTGCAAATTGTTTTTCAATTTTCAATGCAGACTCAGGAAACCTACTTGGCATAAGTGATGTCCTTAAGATTTTTAAAACTACTTATTTTAACTTAATACAGTATGTATCCTCAAGACACTATTTTTCCTTTCTGTATGCAATAAAACCAAAGAAACAATTACTGAAGGCGGAGAAAAATGTGGAAAATTGATACTTTCTGTTCCTTTAAATTGTCTCTCTCATTTTTTTTTCTGTGAAAGTGGAAAGAGCTTAAGAAACTCCTGCTGTCTTCTTGTTCGACATCCACTACTGCCCATCTGCCTATTGATTGGTAGGAAACTCCAAATGGGAATTTCATCTCATTAATCATGTCACATCACAGGGATTAGGACAAAAAAAAAAAATCCTTTATGCTTCACAGCAGCCATCTAATGCCCAGTAAGACAAGTGAACGAATATGATATGGATAAAATATCTTCCCACTAATTAAAGGTCATCTGCTAAAAACTGTGAATCAGACTTGCTCTGAATGTGCTGTAATCTAAATCTGCCCAAACTCAAGCTTTGCAAAATGAAAAGGTACAGTAAATACGCATTTATAATTCAAATGTTAGCATAACCTGAGGAAAAAAACCCATCCATTGGAGGACATTGAACGTTACAGAGCACTGTGACAGTGCTTGCATTCTAGTACGAGTCATTCTTCCCGAATGGTTACTTGCAAAACCTGATTCCACTGGTTCTGTCTTATTCTCCCCTCAGTCATCATTACTATTCATCTACGTGTCATTTCCCCACTGTTATGCTCTTTGATCCTCTTACACCAACACCAAAATTGTTATTGTACTACTCATAACCCACATAGTCTGTACTGTAAGATGCTAGGATTTTTTAAGCCTGTTTTGTGCTGTAACAAGCAAGAAAAAGCAATTAAAATTGCTAAGATGTGACTGAGCAGGTGAGGTGAGTTTTCCTTCCAGTTAGGGCACTATGGCAGATGAGAGGGACACACACAGCCTTGGAAGAAAGCCAACTTATTAATGGAATTTGACCATGCAAAACTTGTTGAAATCCCTCTAGAACATCAAATGCCACATTATAATATCTTTACTGAGGTCCCTGCCACTCCCAGGAAATCTTTAATTCCCTTTTCAAAGTATGATTTTTCGGTAATGCTTTCCAAGCAAGATTTGTGCAGTGTATTTTGTTTTGCATCTATATTTTCCTTTGTTCTCCTGTAGTGAAAGCTCCCATAGGTTAAATGTGGGTAGGCAGGCTCTGCTTTTTCATTGGAAAAAAAAACATCAGGGAATTAATGTTTATTTGGATAAAACTAAACAATCAATTACTTTGAGCTTTCAAACTAACAAATAATTCTTAAGTCATAGAGATTTTGTCTCCTGAAATCACTCTTTATGACATATTATTTAAAATCGTCATTTTAGGCATGCTGATGACTTGAGGCTTAGATAATTCCTCTTCTTCGGTTGAGGCACACTCTCCTCCCTACTCTCTGGCATCTTTTCTGTCATTTCCAAAACTTTAGAGCTTTGTTACTTATTTCTTAAACAGTGATGCTCAGTCACCTCAATTTCACAAACCTGGTGCAATCTACTCGGCCTTTTGCCTTCAGAAGGTATCTTGACAAGACTTTCTCCAGACCACAGCGTCATGCCAAACTTCCTATGACATTCAGCAAACATGGCCCTCACAGCAGGCCATGACAACATTTGTCTTTTTCTCTTCAAATTATTATTTTATTTGAGTCTCGGAGAGCACTCATAAAAGAAGTTTGATACTCAAACGTTAGAATTTGGCACTACGTTCCACAAAGAGATTTCAGTGCATTGTGAGACATTTCTGTTACTTTTGTTACAGATCAGTATGGTTGAAAAGTAGAGCAGTGCAGTGCCAAAACCAGCTGCTTTGATGTTAAAATAAAAACATTCTGAATATGCCCAGCAGGATCAGGAAAGCTTATTTTATTTGTTGCTTACACTCTCAGTTGCTTCTTACAGAAATGACTATATGTTGGAAGTTGCTCAGATAATTTTTTTAAGTTATAGATTGTATTTTCTGTTTCCAGCCTTTGTAACCTTTTTCGGGTTAAAAGCAAGCTATGGTGATATGTCAAGTGGATCTGGGTACCAAGATGAGAGAAAGGCACCGAAGTGGGTGACCTGGGGATGGGCAGTGCTGGAAATGGCGGGTGGAAGCCTTGCTCGGGCTGGGAAGCTGCTTTCTCCTGGGTGTGCAGAGCCTGCCAGGCCTGGCAACCATGGGCCTCCACATCTGCAGGTATGGGCAGCACTGAGTGGGGAAGGTGCATAAATACACTCTAGGGGAAGGTGTATGAATGCAGCGGGTGGTCATGGGCTGGGAGTGCTGCCAGCAGCTGGCAGATTCCCTTGGCTCTCACCCTGAGGGCTACAATATGCTCCTCTCGCTCACCCGTCTCCTCCACCACGCGTGGATAGGGCTGGCTGCTCAGGAAGAGCTACCTGGGTTACGAGCGTATCACAGGCAGCCCTGCTGAAGAAGGGCAGTCAAAACTTCTAGTGCCTTAAGCGTGTGTTATCAAACGGAGTGGGATCTGGAATTTTAATTTTTGTACCTGCGTTTTTCCACTTTGCTCTGTTTTGCAAGTGAAGAAAATAGCCAGAGGGTTTAAATAATCTTTTTCCTGTGGCCTTTAAAAGCACACATGCATCAGTGTTCAGACTTTTACTCCCTAGCATATATTTGTATTTGTCAGTTTTCTGACAAGTATTCATACCTTGTTTTGATACCATTTTAAACAAGAACAGCCCCTCTTTGATTTAAACTATGGGGAAATCCAAAGGAACCTGCATGTTAGTGAAGTAGGAACAATCCTTTCAGATATGCAGTTCGTAGATTATATTGATTTCTAGAGTTTTATGGTAAGCAAAAGTTTAACAACCATAATTTTATGAAAATGACAATTGAAGAGGACATCTGGTGAGAATTCATTTATGCCTCTTTACATTTTTAACAACCTGGCTATTTTTACTCTTCTCATCCTCTCAAAGGGAGTACAATGTAATGAAGCATGGAGCTGGAACTAGGCCACACCTCAGCTGGAAAATGTCAAATTCTATTATGCCATCCTCAAAAGCATAAATCATAAGTGCTCATTTTTTAAAGTAGAAAAGAAGGAGGGAACAATGTAAAACATTTATGTGAATTCTATGGAATGTACTTACAGCAGAGAATGGTAGAATTTGATTAATATTTATATAATTCAAAATAAATCAAAATATATAAAAACAGATATCTGTAATACACAATATCCTATCTGAGAAATACTTTTGAATATCTTTCTCTTCTTTGCATTTAGTTTTTCACCCAACCTGTTTAATGTCAGGAACTACTAGTTACTTGTCACTAAAGCCTTTATTTCATGCGTAAAGTATTTGTGATGATCTTAAATTTAAAGAATGGTTCTTGACTTTAGGATAATTTCCAGGATTCCAGATTTCAATTATATTAAATTGTGCCTTTGTCACATTTTTTCCCATATTTCACTGGTTAGATAATGTATGGGGAGGAAATAACTGTCTCTTCAGTAGGAGTCCCATGGTTCATGGCTACTCAAAAAAATAAATAGCTTTTCCTGAGCACTTAGTAAGGTAATGGTGGATTAAGAGGCTCACACACTCTTGCTCTCACTCTTCCTCTTTTTTCTAATGTTCTCTTTACTCCAAGAGGATTAAATCACCTATGTCTCGCTCCAAGTAAGTTTCTGTCTTTCTGGATATGTTCTGTATCTCTCTGTTTCATGACACAAACATTTTTATTGCTTTCTTGTTTTTAGTATACGACAACACATGGTTGGATGATATTTGCACACATGACATTTGTGGTGACTGCTGATGGACTACAAGAGCACATGGTGATATACCTTGGTTGGGATTTTCTTCTCCATCCTTCAGCCTGCAGCAGATGAGGTCCTTGGCTTAGCTTTTTAAATATAGGCCTGTACTCTGTAAGGCTACTGGCACCTCTGGACTCCTTTGCCTTACCATGTTCCAGAATATATATTAGGCTTATTATAGCGAGTAAATTATGGTATATACTGCGGAGCAAATAAGCTACATTCGTCATGACATAAAGTGACTAGAAGGTGGCATGAAACCAAACTCTCTTTGCAAACAACATCAAAGCTCTTAACATACAGAAACATTTAACAGACAAACCATTTTATGCTGTGCGGTTGAACTTTACCTTTCAGCAACAGGATTTTGTGCTGACTTGGGCTAGCGGTGCAAGAACAAGTAGGACCTTGTCTAATTATTATTTATAATGTTGTATGTGTCTGTGTTACCAAAGGAAGGACAAGAAATATATCTTAAACTTGGAAGAAAGTATGGTGGAGTCTGCAGTGCCCCCCAGTTTCTAGAGGCTCAGATTCCCTATGGCCAAATTTTGTTGCAGTAGAAACTTCCACACTAATCCTCAGAGGAGGAGCTCAGGCAACATGGTCCTGAGGAAACAAAATGAATTTGCTGTACTCCATGGTATACATATTAAGTAAAATACATCTTAACTATATAATATTTTTGTTACAAAAGAGGTCATTAGTGTTTTCCTGTTTGTTAGAGAAAGATCTTGGACCAAAACTCTTTCATGTTATTTTGTGTTATTTATTTAGTGTTATTTAACGTCATGGAGTACCATGTGTTCCAGACTTACATCAAAGCAATGTTCTTGTGCAGAAAGGTGTTTCAGCATTAAGCATTTGAAATCTTATCTGCTTCTCTTGTCTTTTATTGATGCAATCTCCTGTGGCTTTAAGTAGTCTGTCTGCTGTCACTGCAGAATGAATCAAAAGAGGAGCACTCAGATAATCCAGATGGAGTTTAAGAAGGTAGTCTTAAATTATTCACCTTCGATCTTAAACCCACAACTATTGGTTGCCACCCTTCACCAGAGACCGTGCTTGGTCCTGTGAAGTTTTGGCAGTGCTGATGCATGCCTTTCCTTCCAAGCACTTGTTCACACTTACAGCCCAGGTTCCCCATAGTTTGGGCCAGACAGCTGTGAGGGAGATGCCTTCTGTGAAATAGGGAAAGAACTAGTGTGACTTTTAAAAAATGCTGGGGAATGAAAAAATGAAGTAAGCCAGGGCATTCCCTGCCTGAGCAGAGCAGTCCCAGCTCTGCCTCCTGCTCAAGGTCGCAGTCTCACGCAGCGGAGAAGTGGTGTCGTCAGCAGGATCTTTGTAACCTGGATGCCTGGCCTGCGTTTTTGCTCCGCTCGCTGTCGTGCAGTCTGAACTGCACTGACAGGGGCTCAGCCTCGCAGCGGATACCTCGCTTTGCCCCGGGTGTTCTGTGAGGTGTGAGGGCAGGAGGAGCGCTCCCCGCTGCCCTGCGTGGGGCTATGGTGGGTGTCGCCTCAGCACACCGGCGCAACACGCGTGTTGGTGCTCGCTGCTGCGCTGCCGCGCCAGGGGTGGGAGCCGGCGCCTCGGACTCGCTGAGGTGGCTTCTTCAGGCATCTGGCGCCTACAGCTCACATCTATAGGGCGTCTATATGAGCACATCTACAGCTCAAAGAAAAAAGAAAATACGAATTTCTTTTATAGTATAATTTTATAATAATATAATAATAATAATATTGCTAATCAGCCGATGTGCTATCGCAAAGTAAGTGACATTTGCCAGCCAGGCCCTGGGTGGCAGCTGGGCTCCGCTGGCCTGACGGGATGTGCTGTAGGGAGGCACCGTCCGCTCCAACAGCAGCAGTTAGAGCAGGATCGGAAGGATAAGTCACGTACTTCCTAGCAATCAGCAAAGTGTTAACTTTCGGTGGTTTTGCTCAGCTGTAGATAGACATGGTACTGCTAATTTTCAACTCTCCACTAACACTTAGCGTAGAACTCCAGAGAAATGGATTTTTTTAGTGCTTGAGTAGTCCTTTGACAACTTGTGAAGTGTCAGATGAGTACTGGTGAATTTGAGAACTAGGGTAAATGCTTGTGTCAGAGAAGGAGAAAATATTCGCAGCAGAAAGCACTCTCCAACAACCTGAGAGCCGAGGTACCTGAAATAAACCCTCTTTAAACTAGTCTATTCTAACGATGTTAAAGGCACATCCAAGCTTGCCCTTCACTGCTGGAGCTTTATTGACTCTGGTGCAGCAGCAAAATTTGAAATCTATTTTGGAATCTTCATCAATATAAATGCAACTATAGTAAAGGTTTAACCCTGGCCTGAATATAACAGGACATCATGCGGCTGAAAAATCATGGGGGGACTGTGAGAGCAGGTCCTGGGGTTCAGCTTTTTCCTCCTAGCAGAGCAGACTCCTCTGCTGGTCCTGGCGTACCTGTTCTGGAGAAGAGTCTCTGTTACCCGCGTGTCCAGTCTGTCACCAAGGTTTTGGGAGGATAAAGAAGCTGCGGTTCCTCTGTAGGTGTCTCCTGCATGCCATCTCCATGTAGAGCCTGTTGGAAAGGCACACGTGCAAATGTTCTGCTTTCCTGCTTTTTCCCATGCTGCTGGGAAACCCTTCCCTATGGATTTTTATTCAAATGATAAAAGACATGGTAAATCTAAAATGGACTGTTGTTCTGGAATTTCCCTATTAGATTTATCACTGCTTCTATTAATTCTCCTTAGTGTCTGTTAATTTATCACAGCATTCTGGAGGGTTTTTTTGCAGTGAGAAGTGCTGGATGTTGACAGTGACGGAAACCTCACAGGAAACATTGACAAGGTTTGAAAAATAATTCTGAAGCCCTTGTGTTGTTAAGGAAATTTCATCAGTAGAACCAACAATTTGAGGTTGTTTTCACAGCACTGCATGAGATAAATGAGAACTATTTCCAGATTGAGTAATTTTGAAATCTGAGGGAATGATCTTAACAGTTTGCTGGCCACCCTGAACAGATTACATCAAGAAAGATTAATATGAAACAGGGATACCCTGGGATACCTGTTCTGCCTTATAGCAAACAAAACAAAACAAAATAAACAACAAAAAAACCCACTTTACAGAAAAGAAAATTAGGCCAGATTCATTAAAGCAAAAAAGGAGACTAAATAAATATAAGTAAATACTGTCAACATTATATTGGAATAAATTATTTTTTATTAAATTTTAATGTGTGCTTGGCTGTCTTCCAACTTTTCCCAGCAGATAAAGGAACCTCTCAGGAGAACCTTGTTCATGGAATCTTATTCTTGCAGAGGTATGCAATGCATAAGGGATTTTTCTGCTAGCTGCAAAATTTGACTGATTTGACTCATCTTTAACTGTATGGCAAATATATTAAACACAGAGTGGTAAATATAATCAACGTGAGCGTAGAAGTCTAGATTTAAATACAAACTATCCTCAGCTTTCAACTCTTCCCCATATAATAGGAAGCTCTAATTATACTTATTAAATATAAAGAACTCCATTCCATTCCACTTCTATAAGAATGGGACTGGGATCAGGGAGAACTAGTGGCAGGTGATATTTTACTGTAACTGTAGCATACTTGAGCCATCCAAGGGGAATACATGACACATATCTGTGTAGCTCAATTTAATGTGCCTGGTTAGACAACCACAAATTTTCACGTGCAATGCATTTTCAGCATGTAGACAACATTTGTGTTACAATATATTTTTACACTAAATATTTGCAAGCCTGTAGGAGTGTGTGAAATCTTTCTAAATGGATCATTAAAAAGTGTAGGAATAGTTTTTAAAGGAGAAGAAATGTGTTATGTTTAAATATCTTGTAATGATAGTTATTGAATAATGATATCTGTTCTTCAATAGTCCATTTTTAAATAAAATTATATTTTTATTCTAACTTCAAACCTTTTTATTAAAATTATATTTTTTATTTCCAACTTCAAATATTCTATGCATACAATGTTGTCAGTCAAAATCCTGTAGTAATAGGAATTAATTTAGTGTGTTGTTCAACATAGGGTTTTTTTAAAGTACATTTCATAGAGTTACAACTAAAAACTCTCCAGATTAAAACTGTTTCATTCATATCATGTGGTTCTAATTTGGGAATTGCTGGTGAAGGGAAGAGGGAAGTATTTTCTTCTGTTGCCAGCAAAAATAGATCACATCTATTTTTGGTTTCTGAACACAATTTATGTTATTAATTCTCAGACAGTGACTATGATTCTTTGAATATATTTCTAAAGTCTCAGCTTCAGCAATATAAATATGCTGGCCAGCTCCTGACCTGGTGTAAATCAGCATAGTTTCTCTGAGATTTGTTAATCATCAGACCTGATTCAAGAGCTCTTATGCTTTTGCTTTTGTGTTTTCTGATGCTGTGATTTTCCTTTCCTGTTTCTCACTGCTTTGGAATAGTTTCAGACTATCAGTCCCTGAAGTCTGAGGTATTTCTGAGGCCAAGTCATTCGTTACTGACTTTTTTTTTTTTCTAATGGGACAATATAATCCAGGATCTAAGCACTGGATTGCCTTAGTTAATCTGATCAAAGCCATCTAAATGTGTTCTCTACAAACAAATTCCTATAAATCACAAAGCAAAACTTAATTTGTGTTCCTCTTTAGCTCTTTTTTTCCATTTCAGTAGTGTATCCTTGTCTCTCTCCTATGTTTCTATCATATGGTATCAGTTTCCATGTTTACACATGTGTGTTCTATTTCATATGAATGGGCCTGATTTATAATTCATATATGTAAACTAGTCTCCAAAAAAAATGTTTACTAAGGCTACGATAATTAATATGGCAGGAAGTTGTTGTTTCTTGTTTTCAGTTTCAAAAGAGATCCCTTGGTTTGCCAGCTGTTGGAGCTACAGCTAATTCTTTGCCAACGGTTTCCAGAAACTCCTTCCTTTGAGTAACATGAAGATCTACATGTTCTTTCATGGGAATGGGTGAGTTTCTTTAGCCAATGATATCGCTTCCTGTTTAGGGGAAACTTGGTTTGTTTTTTTGTGCAACAAATACATAATTTTGGAAAAGTTTTGATAATAATCACTAGTGATTATCAGACACTGCACTAAATGCCTGAACATCCTCTCCAGAAGGTCTGGAGATGTCCACCACCTATGAGGAAGTCTGCTCATTTTATTGCGTTCTCACAGGAATTTACCTTTTCCTATGCAAGTGAGCTTAACTTCAAGCAGAGTTTAAATATTATTGTTAAACAAGTATAAAATAGTTTTCCTTTATGTGTTCCTTTGTATGCCCCATGAGGTATAGAAGAGAGTGTTTTGAATATTTTCCTCATCACACTCTTTTATTCCTGTTCCCAGTTGAGCATATAATCTTCTCATGAGCTTTTTTTCCCCCGGGTTTCTTTTTTGTCAGGTATTGTTATATAAAGAAGAATTAATGTAAGGCAAGAAGTAGATGCCTTTAAAATGCTAACAATAAATCATTCAAACTCTGTCATTTTTCTGCATAGGCTTCCAAAAGATGAAAATTAATAGATGTACATGCTACAGAAATTTTATATAGTGCTTAAGCTTTCTCATCTGGCAGAACACTGGAACAAGCCACAATTTGAAACAGGCCCTGTGTCATGGGTAGACCTTCTCTACCTCCAGCAGGAAACACTTGGATTGTGGGGGAGTGCAAATACATCTTGCTGGCATTTTGAGAAGCAATTGATAAAGAATACAGCAAAGAATATGATAAAGCAGAATTTAGCAAAGAATGCATTTCTATCTGTATTTTTAGTCGCGTTTCAGGAGAATGCCAAAACAAAACTTCAGTAGTTGCATACAACTGTGTTACTCCTCATGACATTATAAAATATTAACACAGTTTCACAAAGTAGATTAAGAATCATAGTTTATATTGTGGCATAAAATACCCCAAATTGTATAGAAATCTCTGCTGTAGATCATGTTACAGTAAAATCTCAAAGCTATTTTTTTTTCACTTTTCCTGCTTAAGCTACTGGGCAAGTGGTTGCATGAATAAATATATTTTCTTCCTCTGAAAGTGTGTAATATTAAATGCTGTGTTGTTGGCATAAAATATAAGTTGATCAGACAGACAAAGATTATTATTCTGACAACAGCATACACAAGGGTATCATTGTACATTGAATTTCAGTGTGTAATATGGTATAAATCTTCATGAGAGCCTTAGCTTTTATTGGCTGCACAGAAGGTGCTTTTCCTTATTAAATACGGGAGATGGTCCCAGGAGAATTTTTTTAAAAATATCTTTATCCATTTTTCCTTTTTTTTTTTTCTTTTCTTCTTCTAGGCTCTTGGCCCTAAAAGGCTGACAGATACAATTGGGTAGCATTTCTCATTTGGATGCTTGACTATCGATACATTTGTGCCCTAGTGCTTGAGACACTATGATTTTTTTCCTCGGCAGAATCCATCAGATCACACAGAATCTCAGCATTTGCCTCTCCCTAAATGCATGTGTGTGTGTATCTACTTATAATACTTGTAAGACAAAAATGCCTTAACTAATGAAACACTAAGATGGCTGTTGTTAAAGTACTCAGTGGATATAAAATTAGTTCCCTAAGATAGTCAACCTAGCTCAACCCTTAGGAATAGAATATTAGCACTGTCATGCCAAGCAGTGAAGAGTCTAGCTTTCAGACTGAAGTTTAAAATCATACATTAGACATGAAAAAATTCCAGTGCATATGTCTAGCAGTCACAGCAGAAACATCAAAATTGTTTGGACTAGCTAACAGGATCTGCTAAGGATAGAGTTCAACCCCAAGTTCAGTTAATACTAAATAAAATAGTTACTGAAATTGAATCAGTAGACCCATTCTAGATTAAAAAAAAAAAGAAAACTTAGTTACTTGGTTACTCAGCTTGAGAGCAATGGTTATGCTTGTATTAAGTCCATGGAGACCTAAAAAAGAGTGAATTCCATGTTATCTTAGTTTGGAATTAATGAAGAAGAATGTGAAGGAAGAGGTATATTGTATGCTGAGTTGATGAAATGGTCTTTCCTCCATTGATTGGTACATAACAGTAAACAAGTCACTTATCATCTTTTCCAAATTTGTAAATGAAAATGATGTTTTACACACACACGCACTGTTTATACATGCATGTATACGTCTGTCTAATGCTGTAGAATGGGTAAGGTTGTCAGCAAGGGACACAGAACTCGTTCCAGATGTGTGTGCCCATTCTGTAGATGGAACAATTCCAGGGTCACTATTAATACACCAAACTTTTACCATTTTTTTTCAGATTCCTCCATGTGCAAGTTTTATATTGTGATATTTCAAGCTTTTTGAGAGCCCATATGAAAAGAATTGTCAATAAAATTGGTTGTATTATATTTTTACAATTAATGGCATCAAAGTTTGCCCATATTGCTCAGCTATCTTTTTTATCCAGGTATTTTCTCTTATAGCTTTATAGATAGATGCACTTAAAATTTTAGACTATACCAGTATTTTTATATCAGGACCACTATAAAACCTGTACATATCACCTTTATAGCAGAAGTAAGGGCTATGTAATGATTATTTTTAAAGTACATATTGTTAATGTGGTCTCGCCTCTACTATTGTGTGTATTGAGAGCAGGGCAAAGAACGCCTTTCTCCAACATGTATAATAACATGAAATTATATACATTTTTTTCAAAATTAACCTGAAAAAATTTAAAGTTGTGTTTGGTAAGGCTAAATAATAACAGTGCTTTCTTCAGAAGTTTTTTAAATGAAGTCACAGCATTTTCCCTGTTTTATGCTGAGCTTATGAAATGGCTCTCCATGGAAGTATGATGAAAAGTGCGTCTTGCACACTGCTCATAGTCAATTTAAGCAACACCCTAAACATGACTTGAAGGGATGACCACATTTGCAATTCACAAAGTGCTCAAAGATTTTGAGTAGGCCAAATGACCTCCTGAGGTCCCATCAACCTGAATTATTCTATGAATCTATGCAATCTCTATTAAATGATTCCCTTCAATCACAGCAGAAGTATATAAACATGTAAAACTGTTCCTTGACAGGCACGCAAAAGGTTACACAGAATTTCTACAAATTCTGTAGAAACTCTGCAACAGTTGGGAGTTTTCATCTGTGTATCACTCTCTATGTGATACACTCCTTTCCAAGCAAGCAAGGTGCTGCAAGTGTCTGCGTTTAATTCTACAGCCCAAATACTCAGTAGTAGCATGGTGGATAAGCAGCTTTGTGTTTTTGTGCATCTGTGAAGCCATGTAATATTTCTGTGTGCTCTATTGCATCCTCTGAAAATATGTCAGGCTGATTTCTCTTTTTTCCCTGCAGGAAAATGTGCTGAGATGATTTGTGAAACAAGTAAATGACACGGGTTAACTGCAGGTTTTATGTAAAAGCTTAAGACAAAATAAGAGGTGAGTGTATTCACCTCTCTGGCCATGTACAGCCTAAGTAGATAACTAGTCCAGTATTTTAATATTACTAACTATAAGGCAAAAATAAGGTACTTGCCTGAAAACGTACAATTTGTAACAAGGAGAACTGACTTCTTTTTTTCTTTTTTTTCTTTTCTTTTCTTTCTTTCTTTTTTTTTTTTTTTTACAAAAACCAGTGGCGTCATCAAAGAGCAAATATTCACATATCTGGAAACAGACTTCTGGAGGTTTCCCAAAATTAACTCTGGCTCTGTCTAAATCAGGGACATGTATGTTTATGCCCAGGCAGTAATGTTTTTTCTCCTATATAACAGATGCACAAAGGGAAATGGGAGTATTTTATAACTTGGGCATTTAAATGCTATAAATGGCTTACATTCTCAGCATGAGAAGGGTTGATATTTTACCTACTGTGCAATATTGAAGTATATCAATATTTTCTTATAGGAACAATATTTTTCCTTTTTTAAAAAGTACATTATAACTTAAAAAATGATAAAACATCACAGTCTGTTTCTAGATAGTCTGCATCTTAATATTGTTGAAGTTAAGGCAGTAATTTCTGATTTTTTCCCTTGAGCTGCGTAGTTCTTTTCATATGTAATTATTCTCTGAGTGCATTAGATAATGCTATGGTTCCCACAGCTGTATACACATCTATAAATCATTAATGAGGCAGTTAACTGAAACAAAACTATAAAAGATTTGCATTACCCGGCAGAACCCAGCCTTAATTGACTTCCAGTTATTTACAATTAATTTTTCCATTTGGAATAATGATTGCGAGTAACTTTTTTTTTTTTTTTTTTTTAACTCAGGAATCAGATGCTGACTCTTCATCAAAAGTTTTTACAGCAGGACCCTGTCAGTGGACAGTAATGAGCTTGAAGTAATCTTTTTTTTTACGTACGCTTTTTTACATGTTTTATATATATATATAATATATATATACACACTGTATACACACCGGCCCCACTCCCCTACCCTTGCTGACAGTGGAGACATTGTAGTAAAATGGGGACAGGAGTAAGCACTAACTTTCTTTATTCTTATCACATACTTAAGTTTAACAATTCATTTCCTTTCTTTATAGCATGTAACAGGAAACGCAATGGCTCCAGTTCTAGACAGAATAAACTGCGTGCATGTAGAATGAGGAAATACATTTTTCTATCTTTATATTTTATAAAACTGTAAGACATAAACAAGGGAATATAAATCCATTATGCTGTTTTTAGAATGATATTTGTAGGAATGTAGCAGGCAGCGTAAATCCATTCTAGCTTTTCAGTATTTCAATAAGCCATAAGACTTGAGGCTAAGACTCTGTCTTTGGACATACATATCTAAAAAAACCCCTCACTTTCTCTGGCATATAAGCATAACTCTCATCGACATTAATGGGATATGCATGTGATCATCAGGAAAGGAAGTCGTGTTCACATTTCTAATGAAACTAAAGCCAAAAGGAACCAGAGCCCATTTGCAGCACATGATATCTTCATTATCTTTTAATCTTTAATTTTCAAAATGCCTAAGCATTAGTTGCTACTGCTGGTCAAACTTCTTTCTAAATCACAACTATAAAATAAGCAAAATCCAGTGTATGGGGATGCATTGTACTGGAAGCACTGACCTTGGAAGCCAGTTTGCTCTCTGAGGCTAAGTGAATGATATCTTTAACGATTTCCCTTTGCTACCTTTACGGGGTTCAAGAAAAATAATGTAGATGTTTGGATTTGTTTCTTTTCTACCCTTCAGACAGAGCTGTCAGGCTCATGAAGGGAAAATTGCCTGCTTTTCTTTCTCTTTTTCTTAATAAATAACTCTCTTGTGTTTTGACTTAAATACATTTAAGATTTGCTCTTTCCGTTTATGAAAATTGGCTAGGTATGCTGCACAAAGCAAGGCACTGAAGATAAACACAGCGTAGTGAACATAGAAAAGGCGCTTATGAAAGGGATTAGCAGCCTTGAATTTTCTTCAAGTTGTGTAGCCAGAGAGCTGCACTTACACTGCTAAATACGGGAGAGTTTAATTCTGGCCGACGGTAGAGCTAACGCCTGGCTTCATAGCCATATCGATAGATGCCAGCAAAAGGCCACTATAATTGATCTAGAAAATGTGGGCACGGTGACAATCAGACACTTGTAACCTTGAAAGTCTTGCAATCTCGTGCCGGAGTAATTTTTTTTTCAGGTTATATTCCACTGGATGGTGTTACAATGTGTAATGTAAAGTAACGTGACAAGACTAGACATGGGTCATTCCGGCTGTCACTATTTCAGAGGCTGGCAAATTGGTCCTCCCTCTTCACCAGCCCATGAACTTCACAGATACTTAACTTATTCATGCTACACTAGCTACCACATTATCCTAGCTGGAAAAGCCACTACAACGTGTGAAATCAGAGACTTCTCTTTTTCAAATTGGGCTGGTACCACATGAGCAAACAGTATTATTATTTTCATTAAGATAGCACAGTCTGTCAACACATAATATTGCCCATTGCATTTCCAATAATCATGTACTTGACAGATTTCACAGTACAAATTAGATCTTTTAAAAATATATTCGTAGTGCAACAGTGCCTTCTTTATTGGCTTAATTTCCTGGGGTGGAGAAAATCTCTCTATTCTTTTTTAAGTTCAGATCTCCAGTAAGTTTTTACACAGATGATATGCAATATTGCTGACATGTTTTTTTTTCTCTAGTTGCAATTATTTTACTAATGCTGTAACTGAGGAGTTCACCAAATTCCAGAGGGCTTTAAACAGATGCATCTCTTCTTCTTTCTTATCTGATGCCTGGTAGGGTCTGTAACAGCCTATCTTCAAAACAACAGAAACAAAACACCTTGGCTTGGGAGTTTCTTGAAGGTTTTCTTTGAAGAAACCAAAAATAATTTTAGTGAAAAAAAAACTTGCATTTGGTGAAAATTTCTGCTTATTTGAAAAACTATTAACTCCCAAAAATATGCAGTTTACTTACCAGCTTTGTTATAAATCAACAGTCTTAGTCCCACAGTGTTTTTCAGCTCAATAACAGACTTCTCATTTTTCTATGCCTCCTTCTAATATTATCAGCATGGCCTGGTCTTAATTTCTTTTCAGAGATGGTCTTAATTTCTTTTCAGAGCTAGCATCTGTGATTTAAATGCAACTGCTTCTCTCTTTTAATCTCCTCCCCCACACTTTTTTTTTTCTTTTTTTTTTTTTTGCAAGTTAGTATGAGCTGAACATAATAAATACTAGAAGAAATAAAGAATTACAACTAGGGTGTGAGGAATTCATTTTTTTTCCCTTGGAAATTAATTTGTAGTTTTAAACTACTGGGAAAAAAGCCATGAAAGGAATCAGTGATTTTTCCACTGCTTTGCACAGTGTAGAGTCATTTCAACATGTGTAATATTGGTGTCAAATGCTAATAAATCAGCGGTCAAATGCTATCAAATACTTACTTTGCACAAGATGTAAATGATCACATAAAATGCAAAGCACTGATCTGACACCAAAAATCTCTGAGCTCTATTCCTGTCTTTGCCAGTTTTATGGAACTATTAAGCAACGTTCAATGGAGAATTTCTTTCTTGATGTTTTTAAGTTATTAGAGCAGTTTTTTTGTTTTTTTGGTTTTTTTTTTTTCTGTTTTCTTATTTTGGGTGGTGTCTCCTTCCTGATTTGACACTAAGGGAGAAAAGGCAACTATTTATCTGACATCATTTTGGACTGGTCTACTAAGAAAAAGGCTGTTAATGCAATGAATGGTGAAGCGTTTTCCTGCCAGAACATCTCTGTAAGTGCCCCAGCATCATCAACTGATGGCAGCACAGCTCTGGGAATAAACTGGCTTCCAGCTAATGGCAGGAAACAAGAGGGGAAACCCGAAACAGATACTTTCCTCCTGATACACAATGAAACATGTGATTAAAGTTATGCCAAATCCTACTGGCACTGAAGCCAATTAAAGTTTATTCTTCTGCTTTCTTCTCTTTTCTCACTAAACCCGTTCGGAGGTCAGGCTGTGCCGGCAGAGCGGAGCAGGTGAGCGGCTCCGGGGCCCAGCGCGCTGCCTGCCATGGCCCTGCCATGGAGCTTAGCAGTTACCTTTTCCCATCATTAAACCCATGTGGGTTGGGGTCTAGGAAAAGGGATTTATTAGTGTATATAAATGCCAATGTCATTCTCACACAAGCAGCGTATGTATTTTCAGAGACATAGGACCAAATGTTTAAACATTACAAAAGATGTGATTTGCCAAGTATAACTTCTTATCAGTTATCATGAAAGCATTTTAATATATGGTGCAGCATTACCTTTTATAATTTTGGATTATGTCAACAGTATCACATAATGAAGATGTAGTAAAATCTTACTATCTTTCTAATTGAGCCTCAAAAGAGTAGGAGTCTTTTTTTATTTTAAAAAATGAGCTCCAATAAGAATTTTCCCCTACCTGAGCTATGCTGCTCCCTACCTTTCCCACAAATGATGATCTATTAAGATGCCTGGTTAGCTTCCCAGTGAAGGGAGGAATGCATTGGGGTCTAGTGTAACAGGAGCAGCCAGCAGCAGTTCCCCTGTGCTGGCACTGAATAGGTTAATTTCGATTGATTTCTTTAAGATACACATATGAAATAACAGTAAGTCATAATTCATCTACAAATTCATCATATAAAATCTTTTTTTCCTCTCTCCTTCCAGCCCAGCTTCAAAGACGACCCTGCTTGCAGGCGGAATTAGAGCCAACATCTTTATTAATGGGTATTTTACAAGTGCCTAAACATTTGCAGCACATATAGCAAATGGTTATAGCACATGACCTGGCTTTGAAAGCAAAACCAACCCCCCCTGCACAGCCTTTCCCCACTACTTCCCCCAGCGAGGCCGGGCAGGATGCAGCGGTACCACGGCAGGAACAGGCATGGAGACGGAGGAAGTCTTGGTATCAGGACTACTGCCAAAGCTGACGTACCGCCGGGTCCCGGCCGGAGATAACGTTGAGTTCTCATGGAGCACATGGATTTTTCGGACGGCTTGTTGCGCATGTTTGACACATGCACATGGGAGCCGTTGTGGTGATCAGCTGGGGCCATGAAGGAAATTCATAATAATTCACTTCAGCCTACTTTTATTTTTTTTCCTTTGGTCATGTTACCAAAAATATTCTGTAAATAAATATATTAATGGGCCACTTACTTGCAGATCGCAATTACTTAAACCAGTGTTTGGCTTTTAATGCACAGACATGCATTTCTATAGAAGAGTGTTCTTGCTGTGTATTGCTATAGATCTAGATTTTAAATTGAGATTGGTCACTATTGATTCTGTTATAGTTTATTATGATAGAACTCCACATTAGACAAGATTCATAAAAACTGCTGAAATACGTAGTGCATTAACCTGCCTGCATTTAGCCAAGATCACCTTGTGTCCAGACACCACCACCCCAACGTCTTGCAATTGTTTCCAAGACAGTTTCAAGGGAGGTGGGAAGGCCTCACTGCCACCCAAGCGCAGCAGCACTCTGGATGCCCACCTGCCCTGACCAGGAGGAAATCCTGAGAACATGGGGACAGGCAAAGCCCTGCTCCCCACTGTTACTTTCATTGGGAAAATAAATACATAAATAAAAAGCCAAATCCTGAAGGAGCATTTCTAACTGATCTATGGGACTGCACTATGTGAAATCTACCCATTAGGCATTAGGCCACAGGACATGCTTTGTCCCATACTTGCCTTTTGAAATTGTCCCACTGTGTAAATCACAGAATGGTTAAGGTTGGAAGGGACCTCTAGAGATCACCTAGTCCAACCCCCTGCTCAAGCAGGGTCACCCAGAGCACGTGGCACAGGGTGGCATTCAGGTGGGTTTTGAAGATCTCCAGAGACGGAGACCCCACAACCTCTCTGGGCAGCCCGTTCCAGTGCTCTGTCACCCTCACAGTAAAGAAGTTCCTCCTCACATGGAGATAGAGCGTTCTGTGTTTCAACTTTTACCCATTACCTCTTGTTTTGTTGCTGGCCACCTCTGAGAAGAGTTTGGCTCCATCTTCTTTACATTCTCCTCTCAAGTATTTACATGTATTGATTAGATCTGCTCTCAGTCTTCTCCAGGCTAAACAGGTCCAGGTCGATTAGTCTTTCCTCGTAAGATAGATGTTCGAGTCCCTTAATCATCTTCATGGCTCTGTGCTGGACCCCCTCTAGAAGCTCCACGTCCCTCTTGTCCTGGGAAGTCCAGAACTGCACCCAATACTCCAGGTGCGGCCTCACCAGAGCTGAGCAGAGGGGCAGGATCCCCTCCCTCGCCCACTGGCAACGCTCCTCCTGATGCAGCCAGGAGCCCATTGGCCTCTTGGCCACGAGGGCACACTGCTGCCTCATGGTTAACTTGTCAACCAGAACTCCAAAATCCCTCTCCGCAGATCTGCTTTCCAGCAGGTCAACCCTTAATCTGTACTAGTGCCTGGGGTTATTCCTCCCCAGGAGCAGGACCCTGCACTTGCCCTTGTTGAACCTCATGAGGTTCCTCTCTGCCCTACTCTCCATTCTGTCTAGGTCTCTCTGAATGGCAGCACAGCCCTCAGGAGAGTAGGCCACTCCTCCCAGTTTGGTGTCATCTGCAAACTTGCTGAGGGTGCCCTCCGTGCCCTTGTCCGTGCCTTGATGAACAAGTTGAAGAACACCAGGGCCAGTATTGACCCCTGTGGGACACCACTGGCCACAGGCCTCCATCTAGACTCAGCCCCATTTATCACCACCCTCTAGGCACTGCCATCCAGCCAGTCCTCAGTCCACTTCACTGTCCAGTCCACACTTCCGGAGCTTCCCTATGAGGATGTTATGAGAGACTGTGTCGAAAGTCTTGCTGAAGTCAAGGTAGATAACATCCACTTCTCTCCATTCATGCATAAAGCCTGTCATCCTATCATAGAAGGCTATATCTGGTTGGTCAGACACAACTTCCCCTTGGTGAATCCATGCTGACTACTCTTGATCACCTTCTTTTCCTTCACATGCCTAGAGCTGGTCGCTAGAATGAGCTGCTCCATCACCTTTCCAGGGACAGAGGTGAGGCTGACCAGCCTGTAGTTTCCCGGCTCCTCCATCTTGCCCTTTTTGACGACTGGAGTGACTTTAGTTTCTTCCAGTCCTTAGGCACCAACCCCGCCCTCCATGACTGCTCGAAGATGATGGAGAGCGGCTGAGCAATGACCCCTGCCAGTTCCCTCAGCACTCAGCACTCCTGGGTGCGTCCCATCTGGGCTCATGGATTTATGGGTGTCCAGTCTGCCTAAATAATCCCTAACCCAATCCACCTTGACCAGCAGAAAGTCTTCCGCTCTTCAGGTCTTCTCTCTTGTGTCAAGGCTCTGTAGCTCATGGGGACCAGCCTTAGCAGTAAAGACTGAAGCAAAGAAGGCATTTAGTAACTCTGCCTTCCCTGTATCCTCCATCACCAAAGCACCTACCCCATTCAAACTAGAACTAGGCAAATTCTAACCTGAGGCTTTCCATACTGCAGGGAGGAAAAGAACCACATACATCAGTCATATGCCTACGACTCCAGGAAAGGGGGAGCCCTCTCTTTTGTCTCAATAACATAGAATCATTATGGTTGGAAAAGAACTTTAAGAACATCGAGTCTAACCGTAAACCCTTCAACACCATGTGCCTAAGCAAGCGCCTCATCTATGACTTTTTTGAACACTGGCAGAGATGATGGCTCCACCACTTCGTGGGCATCCTTTCCAAAGCTTGACTACTCTTTCCGTGTAGAAATTCTTCATAATGTCTAACCTGAACCTCCCCTTGTGCAACTTGAGGCCATTTCCTCGCGTCGTATTTTCAATAGTTATTCTGATGAAGTGACTGACCCTCCGCCTCACTACAAACTCCTTTCAGGTAGTTGTAGAGAGCGATAAGGTCTCCCCTGAGCCTCTTTTTCTCCAGACTAAACAACCCCAGCTCCCTCAGCTGCTCCTCGTAGGTTCTGTGCTCCAGCCCCTTCACCAGCTTCGCTGCCCTCCTTTGGACATGCTCCAGCACCTCCATGTTCTTCCTGTAGTGAGGGGCCCAAAACTGAACTCAGAATTCGAGACGTGGCCTCACCAGCACCAAGTAGAGAGGGGTGATCATTTCTCTGGTCCTGCTGACTACACTCTTCCTGCTACAAGCCAGGAGGCCATTGGCCTTCTCAGCCACCTGGACTCACTGCTGGCTCATGTTCAGCCAGCTTTCAACCAACACCCTCAGGTCTTTTTCTGCCACGCAGCTCTCCAGCCAGTCTGCCCCTAACCTGCAGCACTGCTTGAGGCTGTTGTGAACTCAGTGCAGGACCCAGCCCTTGGCCTTGTTGAATTTCATGCAGCTGGTGTCTGCCCATTGATCCAGCTTGTTCAAATCCCTCTGCAGAGCCTTCCTACCCTCAAGCAGATCAACTCTTCCTCTCAGCTTGGTGTTGTCTGCAAATCTGCTGAGGGTGCACTCAATCCCCTCATGCAGCTCATTAATAAAAATATTAAAAAGAAGGCTGCCCCCGCCCCCACACTGAGCCCTGGGGAACACCACTTGTGACTGGTCACCAGCTGCATTCACCACCACTCTCTCGGCCTGGCCATCCAGCTGGTTTTTCACCCAGTGAAGAGTACATCTGTCTAAGCCCTGAGCTGCCAGCTTCTCCAGGAGAGACAGTGAGAGACTGTGTCAAAGGCGTTATTGAAGTCTAAGAAATTGACCATGTCCACAGCATTTCCCTCATCCACTAGGCAAGTCACCTTGGTCATAGAAGGAGCTCAGGTTGGTGAGTCAGGACCTGCCTTTCATGAACCCATACTGGGTTCATGATCCCCTGGTTGTCACACACATGCCTTATGACAACCCTCAAGATGATCTGCTCCATAACTTTCCCTGATACTGAGGTCAGGTCTGTAATTCCCTGAATTCTCCATCTGACCCTTCTTGTAGATGGACATCACACTGGCAAGTCTCCAGTCGTCTGGGACCTTCCCTGTTGACCAGGCCCACTGAGAGATGATGGCAAGCACTTCTGGCAGCTCCTTCACAAGCCTCAGGTGGATCCCATCCAGCCCCATAGACTTGTGGGTGTACAAGTGGCATAACAGGTCACTGACTCTTTCCTCCTGGATTATAGGGGGTTTAATTCCTCTCTTCATAGGTGTCTTCTAGCTCTGGGAGCCAAGTACCTTGAGGATAACAGAACTGAGTGTTAAGAACTGAGGTAAAGAAGGCATTAAGTACTCAGCCTCATCCTTGGTGACAATATTCCCCATCGCATCCAATGAAGGATGGAGATTCATCTTGGCCCTCCTCTTCTTGTTAATGTATTTGTAGGAACATTTTTTGCTGGCTTTTACAGTGGTGGCCAGATTGAGTTTCCTTTCGCCTTTCTAATTTCCCCCCTAGTGATTTTTATTTTTCCTGAGTTGTCTGCTCCTTCTTGAGAAGGTGGTAAATTCTCTTTTTTCTCTGCGGCGTCTGAGCAATATATCCCTATTCAGCCAACCCAGGCTTTGTCCCTCTGGCTTGTCTTTTGGCATAGGGGAACAGCCTGCTCCTGTACCTTAACGATCCCTCTTGAGAAAAGACCAGCCTTCCTGGACCCCTTTGCTCTTCAGGACTGTCTCCCAAGGGACTCTCCCAACCAATGTCCTGAACAGTCCAAAGTCTGCCCTCCCAATGTTCAGTGCACCAATTTTGCTGACACACCGCCTGACTTCACTGAGAATTGAAAAGCATATCATTTTGTGGTCACTATGCCCAAGATAGCCTCCAACCACCACATCTGCCACCAGTCCTTCTCTGTCAGCAAAGAACAGGTCCAGTGGGCCTCCTCCCCGGTAGGCTCACTTACGAGCTGTGACAAGAAGTTATCTCCCGTGCACTCCACAAACCTCCTAGATTATTTCCTCTCCACTGTATTGTATTCCCAAAACCTCTGGTAGGTTGAAGTCCCCCATGAGAACAAGGACTGCTGATCGCGAGACTTCTGCCGGCTGCTTGTAGAATGCCTCAGTCTGTCTCTTCATCTTGGTTGGGTGGTCTAGAACAAGGAGAAGCAAGGCCTTGGCCTTCCCCCGATCCTGCCCCAGAAACACTTGGCTTGTCCATCACCCACTTGGAGTCCCATGCAATCAAAGCACTCACTCCATAACAGACAGCGCTTCCCCACCTCCTTTCCTTCTTCCTAAGGCTTCTGAAGAAGAGCCTGTAGTGGCCCATTGTAGCATTCCTAGCACAACGGTGGTCCCTGCACGTTTCAGTGATGGTGACATCACAGTTTTCCTGATGCACCGTGGCCTCTAGTGCCTCCTGTTTGTTGCCCATGCGGCATGCATTGGAGTAGACGCGCTTCAGCTGGCTGCTGAGCTCTGCCCGACCTGGGCATGCTGTCCCTGGGCATCCCTAGTGATCCCAGTTTTATCCTGCTCCCCCTTCATACACAGGTTAAAGAAAGCTCTCTCAATGAGCTCCACCAACTCCTGGGCAAGTATTCTTTTTCCCCTGGAAGACAGGTGACTGTCATTTGTCACCAGGAGCCCTGATGCTGCATAGATTGCCCCAAGGTTGAAAAACCCTAAATTCAACTGATGACACCAGCTTCTTAGTCACAGATGGTTTTTCCTGTTCCTCCCAGTGTCCTTCACTGACACTGAGGGGATAGTGGAGACCACCACCTGCTCTCCTGCTCCCTCAGCTGATCTCCCCAATGCCCTGAAGTCCCTTTTGATGGACTTTAGGCTTCTCTTGGCAATGTTATTGCTGCCAACCTGGAACAGCAATAGTGGGTAGTAGTCAGAGGACCACGCAAGACTTGGGAGCCTTTTTAGTGGTGTCCCTTACCCTGACCCCAGGGAGGCAACAGACCTCCCTGTGGGAAGGGTGAGGTTGGCATACTGGGCGCTCAGAAGGGAGTCATCCACAACAATTACCCTTCTTTTCCTCTTAGTAGAGGCAGTCTTAAGGCATGGTCGCCACTGCCTTGCCCTAGACAACCCCCTAGATGCATCCTGATCTGTGGCTTCATTTGCCTGTTCAGGAGCCTCATACCTATTGCATATGGCTGCCAGGAGGGGGTGAAGGTAGGGTGAGGTGGGCCAGGAGGAGATTCTCCTACCACCCCAAACAGGGACCTGTTTCCATTCTTGTGCCTCTCTCAATCCTGCCCCCTTCGCCCTATGGCAAGAAGGTAGGGGATTCCCTGGGTACAATTCCTGGGATGATCACAGGTGCAGCTCCACCAATCCATCTCTTTCTCACACTCCCTGATGCTTCTCAGCCTTTCTATAGTATTTCCTCAGGCAACACGATACAACTGACTCAGTCTCATCTAGGAGGAATCACTTTGTCCTGCTCAGAGGATAACCTAGTTTTCCTACAGGAAGGTTCATAAGGAAGTACACTGCTCACTGGAGCCCTGTAGATACACCCAACACCACCATGTGCTCCTTCTGTGGGCTTGTAGCTTAAACTTCACAGCACCAGGTGCTGTTGTGAAAAGTAGTGAAATCATATGTATATATATTCTTTCCTCTCACACAATGTCTGTCCTGTTTTATGGACAAACAACGCTAATTCGCAGTGTACTGAAGTTTTCTATAATTTAGCTTAACTGGTATGAAACGTCACTACTCAGTTGTGTCTTCTCAAGCAGTGCTGCTGTTCACAATTCCGTTATTTCACAGCTCTATCAGTCAAAAACAACTAGGTATGCTTTTGTGTCAATGAAAATGACAGCCTATCTAGTTCCGTAAGTAGACAGACCTACAAATATCTCTATGTAGAAGCACGTCATTTGTAATATTAGTAAGGGGATGATAGGAAGTACAAAGAAATAAATGAAATCCGCACTTTAATATGACCTAATCCATTGCAACTGGCCAAACTTAATAGTTGTTCTACACTGTAATAGGTTTTTCCAAACGAAAGTGTGTGTTAGATGTGTGCTCAATAGGTTGAGCTGACACATAAAAAGCTCAGTGTCTTGGTTTGCCAATATTTATCAGGAGCTACCTAATAAGGACTTAACAACAGATTCAGTCTCTGAAATTTATCATCACCTCCCCAAACCTCATTTCCTAGTACTTTGACATTTAAAACTATTCTGGGTTGGGCAAATGAGAAATCAATGATGCGCTCATCAACCCAGTATCAGTGAAGAGTTAAGAAACGTATCTCAGCCTTTAATGAAAAAAAAAAAAACCCTAAACAATATTTAACATTTCAAAGACTAACATATTTAGTTACACTATTTCTTTTCTAAAATGTATTATAATTCATCAAAGAGCTTTTTTCAAAATCTGCTCTTAGGAATAATAGTAGAGTTGGATTAATCAATCATTTACTCAGAAATACTGTAGTATTCTAAGGAATGTCGCAAGATCTTTAAAAAAATTAGAACTAAGATTTACTCATCTCAGAGAATACAGATTGAATCAAATCCAAAATTAATAAATAATCCAATATAGAACTGAAGTTCAGATGCTGCAGTGTTTTAATCATACTTGAGGTTTTGAGGAAGAGTGCAGTGGCACTTGCAACTCAAAGTGCATCTGTTTTCTGTATCATTTAATATTTTTGATTGCTTAGTCACAAGGCAATGTGATTGCTGCAATTTTATCCAGAATGACTGCAATAATCTGGAATAAAACACATTCTTACATTGAAAGGCCAGATGGAGTCTGCTGATAATTAATCTGATCACCTCTAAAACAGAGGCCATCATATTTTCTTGAATCTATTCTTGGTTGAGATAAAATGTTCCACTGTATCAGATACAGTACAGTTTGAAACTACTCTTCAAAGTCAGCTAAAAAGTCACTTAACCATGACCTCCCATTGAAAATAAAAATCTAGTTAATAATATAAATGAAATCCTGAAGGCCATACACACGAAAGTGTATGTATTTATATATATATATAATGCTATATATAGCATATATACAAATATATTTGTATGTACAAATATATATATACACACATAAATACACACACACATATATATAGTATTGATTTAATTCAGGGTGTGTATGTGTGTATAAATATAAACGTGCACATGTAAACACGAATTTATAGGCAAGCAAGTTTTGTGCTTTGACCCATGCATTAGAGAGTGAATATATGACTACTATTTCTGCTTGATTCAAACCATACTTGAGCCACCTATTTTTAACAGGAATGTTTTGGTTATTTTTAAAGTAGGTTCATAATTTCTCACATGCAGGAATTAGAAAAATGTTTAACACCAACCCACCCTCTTTATTAAGAAGTAATTTCTTCAAGTATTTTTAATAGTGCAAAATACTGTTTCGTATTAGTACAATAACCATGGGAAATCACAGTCAAAAAAAAAATTTAAAAGATTTCCAAAGTCAAACAAAAAAATTTTAATACTGTATTTTTAGCAAGAACATTTTTAACAAAGAATGTGTACTTTAACTTAATATGGTACAACAGAGAAACCATACTTAAAAGTTTCCATTATCTAACACTCTACTGCATATTCATTTTTTTTTCATCTTAAAAGACCAAAAGCCAAGCTGAACTGAGCATAAAAAAGCATCAATTATAATCCTCATATTACGTCAGCTATTAGGGTTTAGCTCACACTTTTGAATTGGTCATCTAATGAAAGGACAATTTTTACATCATTCTTTTAAAAAATGTACACACATTTCTTTTCAAAACGTAATATATATCGAGTATCTGCTTCAGTAAACAAAGCTTAATTTATAAACACAATCGAAACAGCTCCATGTTGAACAGTTTCAGTGATAAACTGGACTTGTATGATGTACAGCCAGTGAGGACCTCTGTGGCTTAAAATCATTGTGCCATTGCTATACAGTAATAGCTACCTCCTTAGAAAAAAAAAAAAAAAGTTCTTTGAGGGGGAGGAGGGAAGGGGAATAATTCCTGTATGTGCTTAAAAATACTAAAACTCCTTTCTATCTTCTGGGACCTAAAAATGATCTGTTGCAACAGGCTTGGTTTGGTATGGTAAGCTTGTAAAAAGTCTCAATATTTCTTAATGACAATACGGCAGTTTTCGATGCAGCAACAGTAAATTGCTTGAAATTGTCCTTCAAGTTTCATGCTACAAATCCTGTTCTTCACGCAGTACTGAAGGCATCAAAGGTTTGAAGGGACGTTTTTCATGAACTATATAGTCTTCAAATAGTGATCATTATACATTTTTCAACAATAGGTGTTTCCTTCAGTACATAATAGTAGGTTTGATGTATGTTCTGTTTTCTGGAGGAAGAAAAAAAGAGAAGAATAAAGGTCAATGACATTTTAAACATGTTACAATTACTTCTAATTCAGGTAGGATTCCCCCTTTGTTTCTGGACTTCTTCTCAAGCTAGATCATTATAGCTATAAGTGATATAAATGACCCATCATGTGAATATGTTTTGCATCTGAAAAAAAAAAAGCAGCACCTGATGACACAAGCCCTGCAGAGCCCTAGAGAGCGGAATCTGGTCTGTGTTACACAGATAAATGGGCCACTTAACAGAGCACTGACTACCTGCTAACTTGATGGCCTGGGTGTAGAAACCTGGATTTTCAGTCTGGGCTAAATTTACAGTAGCTTCTTGCAGTGTTAATAAACGTTTCAAGGGTCATTTGCTGGGGTTCTCACACACCCATTCCCTCTCAGTGTGGTTCTACAAGAGCTGTTGTCCCTGCGCCGGATCTGCCACCTCCCTGGCTGCAGGGTCCCACTGCCGCCCGGGCCAGCAGCTGCTTCATAGCGGCTATGAACACTGTGATGGGGATCTTCTGCAGATTCCTCCCTTTATGACATGTTTTTCAGTTTTTCTTTAATCGAACACTCATTTTTTTCTTTTTTTTTCCTGTAAGGAACACTCATTTTTTTCTTTTTTTTTCCACACAGTCTGTGATGTCTTGCACATAGACACAGTAACATGGATTAGCTGCACTGTAGCTTTGCAATACACTAGTACCACATACACAAAACCTTCTAGAGAACAGTGTGTTAAAATAAAATCACATTGCATTAAAAATGTAATAGAAATAAATCAATATCTGTTGTTTGGAAAAGAGTGCTTTCATTCAGAAACCTCTACATTTCTTTGCAATTTATTTTTCTTTATTTAGGGAAACAAGTAGAAAGCCACTTATTTCCTTCATAAAATTTTTTTTAGTTATAGTACCTATCAACTGTGATTTTTTCACATTACGCAACTTTAAGCCCAGAGAAAAAAATAAATATTAAAATGCCCACAGAAATGAAAGCTAACAAGAATCCGTATTCTTGTTCATTACACAATGAATCATGAATTCACCAAGCTAAACCCTGAAGTACTGATCTTGAAGATGATAGCAAAAATGATAATATTGAGAAGCATTTTGTATAATGTTGACATCTATCCCATTACTGTTTTACATATGCCAATACTGAACGCTCATAAGGAAAGAACAAGTATTGACCTGCTAACTGACACTGATCCTCAGAGCAATCTCAAAGTTTGCCACATTTCAATTTCAAAATGCATTTCAGCTATAATATGAGTGATTTATCATTTAGCAGTAGCTGTCAAAGTAACCTCCTAGATAAAACAAAAACATCTGGAACCATAAACAGAGGAGAGCAGTAGCTGAATTTTAATCCAAATCTGACATGTTCACTTCATTAGGAACAGGAAACAGCTAATTAGTAATTGAATGTTTCATGGTTTTAAGGAGGCTCATACTCTCCAAACAGAGATGATTTGATATGTATTTTCGATGTAAACAAGAATAAAGATCAGGAAGAGCCAGGGACATAACATCTCCAAAGGAATGTTTGGGAGCATGGGAACCTCGAAAGAAGTGGCTAAAATTAGTTTCAAGCCTTTGGCTGATTAAAATTATTGTCTTAAGATTTACTGGCGTAAATATTAAACTCAAGGGAGGGGGTAAGTAGCCCTGCAAATCTTGAACATGGCACTTTTTTCTTTTTTTTTTTCTTTTCTCTCTAATTATTAGGAAGTTTCACGAGATTTTTACAAAGAGGCCGTATATCATCTAGCTTATGTTAATGTTGTACTTCTAAAAAAAAGAAGCAGCTCCTGAGAGAAGCTACAGGTCAGACTCACTGCCTTCAGAAGAAGAAACTGAAAATATAGCATAAACTTACGGGCAATTCTACAGGCTTGACTGCTACCTCAGTGACTTTCATTTGGGTTCTGTATTCTGCAAAGTAGTAGATGCCTTCCCAGCCAGAGCCCCCATGGTCACAAGGACCTGCTACCCCAGGGTCTGCTGCTCTCTCTGAGGAGCTGGTTCAGGAACCAGCTTTACAAAGGTATCTTTCTGGTTAACCACCTATACCGTGTGTCATTTTCAAAATTGCTCAGTGCATTAGCCTATGGATTAGTAATGAATGTCAGCAGAAGTGATGTGGGAAACTGTTTTTAAAGGCCATGAAGCATCCTCTGCATCTTCTGATACCATGTTTGATAATTGATATTTGTATAGACAGAGGAAGACAGAGACCACGCAGGCCTGCACATATAAGATACCAAATGGGGTGACCTAGATACTATGTGCAAATAAGAGATTAGGGACCCACAAATTAGAAATTCACATGTGCATTCAAAATAAGAGTTATTTGTAGTAAGTTACTCTGGGGTTAGTAAAACAAGATATGATGGAATAGCTCCTTATCCCTCCCTACAAACACTTTGTTTTAAATCTTTTGATAATTCACTACTGAGGCTGTTTCCAGGTTAAAAGCCCTCTAGAAGGTGTTAGACCAGTCAGTCAGGCCCAATCCTTCTAAAAGATTGTTAGAAGCAACACAAAAATGGGAAGAGCTGCTATGGGAAGACCTCAGCTATGATACCAAATATATGGTACCACACCTTTATGATCCTTAGCGATTAGCTTAAGCCCAAGTTAAATGTTTCCTAAGTTTGTAATTATTGATATTTTGAATTATACTCTATGTTAGTCTTAGGAGTATCGTTCAAACTGAAGTCATCTGGCTGTTGAAGCTTTGGAGCAGGTTTCAGTGTTTTGTTTATATTCCCTTTATTTCTCAAGGAATGCTGAAGGAAGGTATCTCAAATACTTGTAAGAGTCCTAGAACAGTGTAGCCACCCAGGAGATACTATGGATCAACATACAGAAAGGGCATCTTTAAATATTTCTTTTTTTTTTTTTTTTAAGAAAGCTAAGAAAGCTCTTAAATAACCTCCAGAAATCAAAATGCATTTTTATTGCTGTGCCATAAACTTAATTTAGCATCAGCCATGTCATATGCCAGCCACCTATGAGGAACTAAAGTGTTAAAGGCACCTTTGATACCATTTGGACACAAAATACAATATGATGTTGTCAAATTCATCTTTTTGAAGAATATTCACTATCTTCTCAGTGTAGCTACCTGCAAACTATATACCACTTTATAGCATTTTACTGTATTATAGCAAAGATTTGAATAAATCTGTGCGCAATAAATGTATTCTTTTATTAGGTTTATCCCTTAATCAAATATTCATTTATGTGGGCTTCATTCTATTAAAAAATGAAATTATACAAAGGTGAGCAAAAGTGTAGATTTACAGTAGCTTAAAGCCTAATCTCATTCTCTAGGGGTAATATTGACAATATAAAAACTGTATAAATGATATTCCCTAACACTAAAATATGCTTATGAGCCCCCTGTGCATGTTATACTGCTTTACAACCTGCAGTGAGATGCATGACTGGCTTAATAAGCAAGACATTTAGAAAAGATTTTTCCCCTTCACAATGTATAACATGAGTAAAGATCTCACAATTTCTCTGTGAGCCAAAGCCTATGTTAATAATTGTAATTTTCCCTTGGGATAATATTTTCTTCCTTGACTTGTTAGTTCAGAACATGTATCTCTGGCGCTCTCTTTTAACCATACCATCGTTCATCATTTTCTTTTGAAGGGTTTAAGGTCTACATAAAAAGACAAATCCAGAAACAATTGCTATGTTTTTTTTTTTCTCTCTCATTTTTTTCTTTATTTTTCAGGCTATTTTCCAAATATTTCCAAACTGAATAGTGAAAGAGGAAAAAAATACACTGTGAGTAATGCATGTTTTCCTCTGGACTAACATAAAAATGTAAACAAGAGCTTCTGAGAGTTGTGGTACTAATGAAGTTTGGTTTTCTTTCTTTCCATCTCTTGTGCTCATTCATATTGCCTCTTTTACACCCTGCAGATGTGCAGTCTCTGATGGCTAAAACTGCATGAACTTATTAACCTCTTCCTCAGAGGCAACATTATCAGACCTCTTCTCTTTGCAGCTGCCTTTTTTTTCTACAAAATGGGCAGGACCTGTGGTACCTTCCACTTCAACGTTCGATCCTCCTGTATATGTGTCACTTGCTTCTTTTTCCCCCCACTTATTTTTTGCTTAGGACTATCGAGTCCACGCTGTCAAGTATTTCCACATCCTTATGGAATCCAACCTGGTAACTTGTACTTAAAACAGGATTTATAATGAGAAACAACAGTCAAGGACAATACTGTGTTCACTGAATACCAACTATGCAGATGCTGGATTGCAATTGTCAGT
>NW_010589222.1:62820-91440 GCF_000705375.1 Tinamus guttatus | reverse complement strand
AGTTCTACTTGCTTTCATCACTCCACCTGAAGGAGTCAGTACCTATATGCTGACCACCCTACAATGTCCAACAAACTCTATGCAAAGTCAGGGCAACAGATTAAAATGCATCCCATGCATAGAATAAATTAGTACTATCTTAGTACTTCATACGTATTTCATACGCATGTATGAAATATATTTGAAATATATATAAAGAGAGACCTATAAAGATATACGAGCAAATAAATAGTATCTTGGTAGATGTAATTTTTTCCTGTAAAATTACAGGCGACTGCTAATACAAGGTTTGCCATTTTTGGATTTCTGTTTGGAAGAAAACTTCAGGGCAATGAACTGTTTCTGTAAAAATGTTATTTCTTTTCAAACCTTTTAAAGCACGTGTTGTATACAGGTAAAATGACAGAGTCATCTGTAACTAATAACAGCATCTGTTAAATGAGACAGACCGTCAGAGTTAAATTAAAAATATTCAGAATAGCCCTTCACATTTTGTTGTCATAAAATTGTACCTGCAATTAAATTGTGGATTAAGATGCTAATGAGCTACCTGATTTGCATGTGCAATCAGATTAGCATGTAAATATCAGCTTCTTGCAGGCACTAACATATATATGACTACCTGAGTGTGCTTGCAAATCAAGATATGAGCAGCCAGGCCCACAACAGCAGCTGTAAAGATCTCTTAATCACACCGCTGGCATGCTGGTACCCTTTGATTTGTGGCTTCCAGAACTGCTGAGTACTCCTCGCTGGGGTGAGGTGCAAGTGTTTGCCATCAATTGCAGAACTTGGGTGAACGATCTCATAGAAATTTGAATCTTATTTTTTTCTAACAATAGATCTCTGGATGGTGCCTATGCCTGCAGGGTCTAATTTGGACATTTTCCCAACCCAGTGTAAGTGCCCAAAAGGTCACTGCTGGCTCTGCCCTCCCCCTGGCTGTTGGGTCACTGTCCCTTACCATGGCACAGCTGAAAGCTATATATTCATTCCTGAACCACTCCAGTTCCCTGTCAGCACAGCAACACGAGCCAGCCAGTTCCTGGTTACAGTGATATGCTGCACTATAAAACCCAGCAGATGAGAATGCCTCTGTAAGATGTTGCTCTAGCAGCTACAGAGTTTATATCTCTTAGGTACTCCTGATAAATCATGACTCAGAAAGTCCATTGCAAAGTGTTGCAACGGCAGTTCATGTCGGAGGCTTGTCCGAACTTTAAAACACAGTCTGGATAGCCCTCACAGCTAAGAACTTGGGACACATCAAACTGATTATTTTTACTCAGCAGTTCAAAGAGTTTTTGCAGACAGCTTATGTTAAGGCTCAGTTGCTAGCAGTGCCCAAACTAGGGAGGAAGAAGTAACTTAAAGACTTCATGGCCTAAAAATGCAGCAGAGACTGCAACGTCAGCCTGATTCACAAGCCTCTGCTGCATAAGGCTGCAGAGACTTCAGGGTGGACACACGCAGAATAAACCTTCGCTGGAAAACTTGAAACCGCTTCAAACTTAACTGTGTTCATTGCTGAAGATTCACATCGCAGTTCTCAACTTTGGTCAGAAGCAAGTTAAGCAGGAGTGATGAATCCTCTCACTACCCAAAACATAATCACCCTATTTCTGAAATTAACTGATTTGGTTTTATCTCACAAGGATTTTGGGGAAGTATTTAAAATCTACTCAGCTCTGAAAGCAAAAACATATTTAACAAACTTGACAGATCCTGAGGCTGAGCAAACAAACGGCTTTTAGACAAAGAGTTTTTAAAAGGAAGCCCAGCTGCTCTAAGCATGAATCTGCTGGGAGAGAAGAGTTCAGAGAACCTTTTAAGAACCAAATTTCACATTGTCTTAGCTAGCACGGTACCAGGTTTCTCTGGTAACATATTCAGTATTTCTCATGATGCCTACGTAAACTGCTGCTTCTCTACTTGGAGGTTTATTTATTTTTTGTTTAATTCAGGGCCCAGAGCACATGTCCTGAAATAGATTTTTAATTATTTCAGGAAAGGACTGTGTCTCTTACAATGGAATTTGCTTTGTGCATCATCTTATATTTTTCACTTAATTAAACATCGTTTGAAGTTAACTGTGAAAGGCTAACTAAAACATTACCATTTAACATCCTGAGACCGTCACCTGATGTGGCCTGTTTAAGCGCCTGCTCCACTTGTTCTCTTCTCTTTGATTCAAATTCCAAAGCTTCCTGCAATTTTCTCTTCGCCTTTTTTTCTTTCTTCAAGCGTTTCTGAATTGTTGCTGAAATGTAAATGTATTGTAAGAATGACTGTTAAAGCACAGTTAATACATAATGGAGATGGTAAATGAGTTTATGTGCAATGTTTAAAAGCCCAGTTCTAGCTCAAGACGAAAAAAGCTCCGACATGGGCTTAATATAAAAACAGTCAACCCATATCCTCTTGTGAAACAGTGAACAATCTGAAAGGGCTTTAGATCTTGTAACTTTGAAGTTCTTAAATCATGTTCAGAACCTGGAACAGGCGCATTGATTTAATTCTATTGATTGCAATCTGAAAGAACTGGTATCAGAATCCAGCCACTGGTTTGCATTACACAGACTTCCCGGATTTGGGCTAGCTTCAGTTCACCATCTTCCAGAGTTTCAAGAGTGGATCACTGTCTTAAAGTCTGTTTTAGCAAGAATACCAGTGTAAGTCCTCAGAAACCAAAACAAAACTCATGTTCTTCTTTCTAACCTTCTCCCCTAATGCTGAAAATTACATTCCGCACACCAATAGTTTTATTTAGAAGGACACCCAAATGCACTGGTAGCATGGGTAGATCTGTGGGCACCTGGAACACTCCTGAGCTCCTGCTGGCCTAATAGACCATCCTGATTATCCCTAATAAACTATCTTTAATAGACTCTTCAAATATAATCTCTCTTGTCTCTTGTTTGTAGGACCTACAGCTGGATGAAACTGTTTGGGGATCTCTACCGTGCCATCAACACCTTTCTGGGGAGCGTGCTCAGCACCTGGGAAACGGTCAGCCCTGGGGCTCTGCTCTCATGCCAGGAAATCTGCTGCAGGCCAGTTCATGTCCAATACCCATGAGGAAGGGCAGCTGGGTCAAGGCCAAGTCTCAAGGAAACTGGACAGATTATGAATGCCACAATGGAATCTGGAGAATGTAACTTTGGAAAGTTGAGCAACCGAGCAACCCTTGTGATAAGCGTTACTCCAAGATCCTCCGGCTCCCTATAAGAATAAACATGATGCGCAATGAACCGAAAGACAAACAAGTCTAAAGCTATTGATTATGGGTGAAATTGTCTTTTGAGGCAGAAGCCAGCAAAGTCTCAGAATGAATTAAAGTTGCTGTTGACGTAAATGTGAATCGGGATTGTACTGTCTGCCCACAAAGAAGTAAGTTTTGCTCTACAGAAGGATAGAAGACTCATACGTACCTCAACTGAGGTGATGCAACAGTTCTGAACATGCACTGCAATTTAACAACTTCAATAGTATTTACTGATGTCTTGGCTTAGAAGTGTCCTCCTTTTTCAGCCTCTTTTCTGAGCCCTGCAGCTGTAGACTGGTCTGTTGCTCACACCCTAATCTCATTCAAAATGTGTAGGCAGATAGTACTTGGCACTTATATTTTTGGTCTTATCTAGTTTTATCTTTCTGATTTCATGGATGAAATCTAGAAGTAGCTTTTAGTACATAAACTTTTATTCTTCTTTAGATAGTGATTTGAATTTTAAAAAGAATGCTACCTTCTCTATCACAGCAAAAAAATTAGATTTATGCATTTAATTGTCTATTATTATCAAAGGCATCTCAAGAGTCATGGTGTTGTCATAGGGGGCCCCATATTAGGAGTGTTTTTGTAACTTGCTCTCATGAACAAAAACAAATTATCTGGAGTTATTTTCATTGGATCCTGCATAGGCGACTTCTAGTAGTTGATTTGTTTTGTTTTAATGATATTATCTAGTGAAACACTAGCTGACCAGCATCTAAACTACAAAAATCACAATTACACAGAAAATGTGGGCTAGGTAAGTGGTAAGGTGATGGGAGGGGAATTCCTCTAAACACACAAATTGCAGATGTATTATCTTATTCCAAATAAGATAGATCCTCAGTGCTTGGAGGATAATAGCAGGAAACAAAAGAAATTAAAGGTGTCAAACGAAGAAATCAGGCTGGGAATACACAGGCAGAATGGCAATAATATGTGTGAAAGCCAGGCAACTGAATCAGCTTTCCTCCAAAGAATCGGCCAAAATTCTGTGGCCAGTTGCCCTCCAGGAAATAATCCTTCAGGCACTGCTCCGTCTGCTTACAGAAAAGAGTGCTTCATTCTGCTTTTATTAAATTTAAATCTTTCATTACCAGTGCTAGCCCACTGCTGCCTTACAGTAAAGTAGGAATATCAGCTAACTCTGAGTCCTCAAAAGCTCCAGCTGGAAATGCCATGGGGTTATACATTTAATAGATATCTAAACTCCATTTTTCATTCACTCACCTCTGCTTTGCAGCTCAGCTGTAAGTTGCCTTTCCAAGCTCTCTCTTAGTTCTCTCTCTCGACAAAGCTCCATCTTTAACTCTTTCTTTTCTTGCTGTATCTGTTTTTCTTGGACTCTGGCATTGTCCACAGCCACCTTCAGCAGGCCCTAAAACACATGCAAACATAAGACCTGAAAATAACATTTTGTTTAGCAGTGAGAAAACTCATCCATTTGTTTCTTTTACTTCCTCTAAGAAAACAGAAGAATTAAAAGCAGAAGTCTCTAGACATAATGCACAAATGAGCATCTGATGTAGCTGAATGTTGTATCTTAAAATTTATGAGCAATTTTGTTGCGTGGAATCACTTAAAATATCTTTTGCAAACTCATCCTACTGATGCAGTTTATTACAAATGGAGTGCCAAATTATTTCTGACCTCGGTCAACTGCAGGGAGAAGCAGAGGAGGAATAATGAGACTGGTGAATTTTAATATGACCATTAATGCCAACTATTAAGTCAAATAGGCACTGCGTAAAATCCTTCTAATATCGATAACACCAGGTAGTCAAAGCATTACTTTAAATAAATAATAAAATTGCAGGTACAAAATAGTTTCTGGAACTTTTTAGAGAGATGAATAAGAAATAATTTTATCGTCCATGACATAGTCTGGTTTTATGAAGAATAATTTACCTGAATGTTGGTTAATAGCGTTTCTACTGATGAGAGACCATCGGCAAAAAGAAACGGTGCTGGAAATCCAGGGGGCAAGGCCTGTCCAGCCAGTTGGACTTTATCTAAGGTTGGCTTCATTATCGGAATGGCAATTTGGACCTCTTCTGTAAAGACAGGTTTAAATGCAACATCAGAAAGCACTGGAAACACAGGCAAGTGTAATTTCTAGGAAGTAGTATTCTGTTTAGCTGGAAGTCAAAATACAGTTTTGTTAGTAAAATTGACATTGGTGCAGTCTTTGGGCAGCCATGGTTGTAGCTAAGACAGGTTTGCAGAACAGTATGGAACAATAATAATTAAAAGACATAAGTATGCTCGAGTATACATGATTAGATCTCAATTTCTATGGAATTATACTACAGATTCCTAACAGTATCATGCAATTCAGTAAAGCCAAATGTCCTTCTGTCATTCTATCCTGGTTCTTATTCTGTAATGAACATTTTTTTTCCTGTTATAACCTTGAAAAAAATTCTAATCAAAAAATGCAGCACATCTTTTCATTCCTTTAATGTTTTCCTTCCCATACTCAGCAATAAATAACTCCACGGAGTGATTCCCTCCTGCTCAGCCGGCGCTGACCCCGGGACGGGGAGACCCCGGGATGGGGAGACCCCGGGATGGGGAGATCCCAGGACGGGCGCTGCTCCCGCCGCCTCGCGCCCCGGCCGTGGCATCGGCACCTGGCGGCCGCCCCGCGCGGGGGCTACGCACATCTCCCCTCCTCTCCAATCCCTTTGTTTCCTCCAGCTCCTCACTGCAAACCTCACAGGGCTGCCGAAAACCACAGCATTAAAATCTCTTTGTCTTGAAAGCGAAAGGCTCTACCTTATTCTTACTTTGAAATGCTAAAAAAATTTAACATTCCACGGAAAAGAGTTTATATAAAATACATCTAATTTTTTGTCACTTGCAGAAATCACGACAATTATCTTCATAGCAATTGCTTTGCAGTAGAGCTTGCCTGTAGTTTGTGGCATGGGCTTTCAAGGGCAATTGCACACCCAGTCCTGAGAGTTTCATCTGTCAAGCGCCCTGGTCACTCTGATCCCAGGATTTGCAATTAGGTGCTCGGAAAGCCACCTTCTCCCAGCATGTCACAAAATACAGACAGAATCTGCAAACGGCAGAGGAAACCATGGTGACTTCCAGCAGCAATATCACCGAGTTTAACAAATCCAGCATCTATTGAGCAGCGAGCTCTTTTTGCTGTTTCTAAAACGTCCTGCTTGACAACAAACTCAGCAGCAATAGCAGTTTTCAAGGATCCATTGAAATCTGTGTTTAAGAAGTATTTTTTTGTCACCGTGAGTGAGCACATTAAATGGAACGTCTTCAAAATGTCTCTTCAGCATTAATAACAGCAAAATAACAAAATAAATCTTTTCACATCCATATATCTGCCATTTTAGAGTTGTGTTTATGTAATTTAAATGATCTCATTTTAAAAAATGCTGGTAACATGCTCAGAAAATAGAATTCTTGCAGATTCCGATTTTTTTTGTTCCTCATATTTAAATATTTTACACCAGTGTCACAGTTTAAACCTATTTAGTTTTTGCATATGATGCTACACAAAAACAGTATCTAATACCTATGCGGTTAGTCACAAAAGACTAACCAAGAAGTGGCATTGAAAAAGAAAGTACTACTTAAAGTATGCATAACAGAAAACTATAGCTGCTTTGAAATTTCTAGAAATCTCTACTATTTGGAGATGAAAGTAATAACATTAAATTGGCTGAAAGGAAAATTACTATTGACTGTGGAGACAGGCTGCATGGTCTATGGTTTGTAATGTTACTGTACAGTAGATTGAAGTTTCAAAATAGTATTACTCTTCTTTAAAGAGATAGACACAGCTAAATTAGGTGCTGCTTGCTGTAGTGAGGATCAAATGCAAAAAGAATCATATTTCATCAGACCTAGTCAACACCAGGAAAATAAATAGAAATATAAGAGGTATGCAGGCAATGATTCATTTTGATAATCTGGCCCAAGAGAGACACATAGAGACAGCACACAGATCTAAGCTTCCACCAAAAGACAAATAGGACACAGAGGGTGGGAACTGGGATGACAGTGTAGCAGAGGTCACATCGATTTTCAGCAGCAGTTTTCACACAGATGAGATAACCCTGGACTCTATTTGGCCCATTGTTCATATCCTACCTGTCCCACAAGCAATAAATTTCCAAGTCCCAGAAAAAGGGCAGTAAAGAAGAAGGATTCTACTTATGACTTCTTATGATTAAGTTTTTGTGCTAACCAAACATGCTTTGCAGACCAAGGTCACATTGCATGTTAAAGTCTGTAATAGCTGAAAACTAGCAGAAGCATATTATGTTTTAGCGTATAGGGGTGGAAACTGTCAAACCATTCATCATTTTTTTTTTTCTGATTGAAATCACACTCTGCAAAGATGAATGATAAATGCATTAGAAATCTATTTCCATCTTGTAATAGGTCTTCACATCTGAATGGTGCCTACATTTTGCTCATATGCTGCCTAAGTGCACAGTTAGGCACAAATTTATTAGCTAGGTTTGAGAAATCCTAATTGGTTGAGCAATTAAAAATGGCACATTTTGGAAGCACATTTGGTGGGTTTTGACAAAATGCATCTCTTTACCTTAATATAAAAAATGTTGACTCAAGCATTTTAATTTTAAAGAACACTGAAGATATATATGTTAAAGCTGCACTCACATGTAGAGTACAGTAGAATAAACAAGAAATAAAGCTAGGGCAACTACTGTCTTAACCAAGGACACAAAAAACCTTTCCATTTATTGAAGCAAAGTGGGAACTACTTTTATTGAGCTTGTTTGTTACACCTGCCACACTTTATAACAGCATTCAGGAATCCATTTGGAGTGCAGTCTTTTTATTTTAATTTCTAGCTGGCATCCAGATGAATAGACAAAAGCAAGAATTATATTGCAGAGAAAAGAAGCACACAGTGGATGGACAATTATCCCATGAAAGCACATGCAAAGCTGACAGAAAGTTTCTCGTTATAATCCAATATCCAGCCCCCATTGCAGAAATGGGGATTGGAAAACGAAGCCCCAGCCTATGGGCTAAATGCAGCACGAGGAAGAGGAGCAGCATGAATTGCTCCCTGCGTGACAGTGCAAAGCCCAAACCAATTTTATTAGCAGGCAGGTTCCTGTTCTTTCCAAAGGCACACTCTGAATGCAGCAGTCGTATATCTGATACACTTGACACGTCGCATTGCTTTGAAAACAAGCTACAAATACTAAAGCTGCAATTTACATGCTTATTGCTAAACATTTCTAAGACCACCAAGTTAGCTCTTCACATACACTTCAAAACTGATAGGGAGCTGTACAACCAATATATGTAAACCTCTCCTCAAATACTCACAGAACATGAGATAACTCACTTATGAAATAACTGTGTGGCATATGGAGAAAAGACTAACAAAATTCATATGAAGTTTAGGTTTATTGATCTGTTAGTTCCTATTCAAGACATTTGATCTCAGAAAGCCTTCAGCAGGCATTAATAATACATTTTTAGACATAGAGGCCACCTGAGTTATTCCTATTCAGTATCTGCAGCACACAATTTGGAAAACCTAAAGAATAAAATGGTTTATTGTAATTATAATTCTTTGACCTTCATATTTAGTTATGGGCTTAATGGCCCATAGTTACTGAAGAACAGCCTAGATGCTCTAATGGGTCCATTATGACCTTTAATAAAATAAAACAGTATCTGCAGTAATAGCTGAATTGTAAGTGCTGAAAATAAGATGCTACATTTTTATTTGAATTAGCATTATTGGCCCAAAATTGTTACAGAATCATGCATTATCATCCATCTAGATATATTTTTACAGCGTTGAGAGGTCCCCTCGACTTCGAATTGTGCATCTGCTTCAGAAGGACACATATAGGCAACACTGCCAAATACAGGCTTTGGGGCAGAATTAGGGCCTAAGTCCTAATTTTTGACTGCAAGAAGCACTGTTTTCCCCCCAAAGCGAGACTTCTTCCTATTTTAATTTCAAACCTTTCCAACTTCTATGGTCCTTAACTAGAAACTAGCAGAACTTATATCTTCTACAGTAAGCCAGGTATTAAAAAATAGTAATCTGAAGTATTGTTAAATTCAAATAATTTAATTTATATCTGTTAGTCTGCAAGGATACAGTTATCTTTCCTTAACATCTAAAAACCTCTGCAAATCCTCCATAACCCCCTGCCTCTTTTCTCTCCCTCACTCTTTGCTTCTTTGCTAGTAGTTGAGCACTTCTGCTCATCAGTGAGAAGAGAGATACCTGCTCTTAGCCTGGCACAAAGCAGACCTAGAAATTTACTGCTTTAACCTTGTGATTCAGGTGCCAAATCTAAAGTCACTGCTGTTTTTCTTAATTACAGGCCCTGAATGAACAGGGTCAATGAATGCTGTTCGGGAGCAGCTGATTAATCCAGCGGGCAAGCCTTAATTCAGACTTTATTTCATTTTCAAATGATTGATACAATTTGATAGCACACAAGCATTTTTCTCTGGTGAGAAAGCATAAAAAGCATATACTATAAAAATAGTGTCAAATCATTATATATATATGTACATTTCCAAGCTGCATTAGAAGCTCTAGGAACCACCACAAAACATTAGTAACATCAACTATCATCCACACTGGGATATCCAGCTCCCATCTTATTCTCACCTTTCACTCCGAAATCCATTTAACAAATCATTTTCATTGTTTTCAACACAGGGGGAAAATGTAGATCATTTCTTTATCGTTTAGAGCAATGTGCTTGCTTGGGGAAAAATGAGTATTTGGTACAGTGAAAGCAAAAAGAAAGGAAAATTGTGCAAGCAGTACATATACTGCCCTTTCTATAGACCTGTTCTCACGAATTATGAGAGTGCCTTTTCTTGAAGGACATCATAAAGCAGGCACTTGGTGTTTGCACAGGAAAAGGAGGCAAAAGCAGAGAAAACCTGAAATGAAAATTTCACTAGAAAAGGCTGAAATTACAGTTTACAAATAGTCTTTATCTGTGCACTCTTTAGCAAGGGATGCATAGATAATTACATAGCTTTGACATTTTCATCAATGTATTCTCATTAATGACACAGAAAATTATACCTATTTATAACTTCAACATATTTACAATATACTCTGATGTTCACATGGCACTGGCAGTAAAAATAGCTGAAAAAATATTAATTAAAACCTTTGGAAGCAAAAGACTCAAGTTAGATGAAGTATTTAGCTTAAATTATTTTAAAAAATCCCTGAAAAGTACAGAAATTCACTGGCCAAACACTGGAACTAGCATAAGGGGTTTCACTGCAAATAGAGCAGCCTCATTCTGAAGTTCAGTATGTTCAGTATGATTAATAAAACCAGATACAATTGATAGCACTTGAGTAAAATTCTGTTAAGAAAAGTTGTAAGTACAACTAATGCTGCTTATAAATCTACAAAAATCCTTCCAAAATGCTGTCTTCTATGCCCTGCAATTATTTCCAGTTTCCAGTCTGTTATTTTTCCAGCAGCAGCTTTCTCCTATGAGCTGCTCCTCAGGCAGTTTTTGGTAATCTGGATTCCCAACCTTTTACGGTGCTTTATGTGACCTTTGCTGAGCAGTTTTTAAATCCACACAGAAGGTTAAGTGCTATCAGCCTGTATTTTCCATATGGCAAGTTTAAGTAACTAGTTACCCTCGGCTAGTAATCGTAAGCTGTCATTCCTCGCTGACATGAAGCTTATGAAGCAGTTTATGATGAAGATTATTTCTACTGACCATAGAGAAAAGCAGAAACATGAACCATCCCAGGCTTGTGGAAAAACACAAGAAAATGAAACCAAATAAACAAAATCCTAGTCGTGGCCATAATCAAGAGGTTACAGCATTCTTCTCAGCTAACCATCCTATTAACATTCACAAGGGATTTCTTGCCATGATTATTAGGTATCACTCTAGTCAGACTACTCTTTTTCTACTGAAATTTTAAACTGTCAGATGAGGATGGGTGGCTGAAACTTGCCAAGAAAAAAAGGATTCTTTAATTTTCTTGGCGGTTTCAGCTTTTCTCTATTAATGTTGAGATTATTTCTTCGACTATTTTGTTGCAAATATTTATGACTCCATATGGAACAACAGATGTTGAAGGGAAGGGATAGCAGAAAAGACTTCATTTTCAGCAATTACCCTGCGACTTGTTGTCATACTGTAGGTGTTCTTAGTGCATCTATTTTACATACCACCCTGTCCTTTCACACACTGCAAAAATGTCAGTTTGGATAATTAATGTAATAACTTTAGTCCCAATCATATCCACAATATTCATTTATGAAAAAAAAAAAAATAGGCCACAAGAAGGAAGAAACCAGGGAAAAAAAAAAAAAAAAAGGGGAAAGAGAGGAATTGCTCTGTGAGTCCCGCAGTAGCTGACCAGGAATCAGGCCGGGAGCGGGAGGGATGTGGAGGGCACCCCGGGCACTGCAGGGGTGCCCGCAGGAGGGGCGCAGAGCGAGGCACTCGTGTCACGAGTTGGCGCGGGGAGCAGAGGTCTCAGCCGGAGCCCTGCGGGAGGAACGGGCAGCGCCACACGGACGGGGCCCCTCCAAGGAAAGGCCGGTGTGCCCGGGCGGCTGCGCTCTCCCTTTCTTGTCTGCTCAGTCTAATAAAAACACACACCGCGTTTCTAAATTACCTTTGTCATCTATTCCCTTTACTGCAGTATTAAGTAGGAACAACCAATAATTTGAAACAGATCTCATTAGAAGGATTTCATTTTTTTCCTATTCACAAAACCCATACAGGCAGGTAAATGCTTCCAGATACTGTCGTCGGCGGGACAAGTTTTCCCGGGCAAGGCAGAGACGCTCGTGCTCTCCCTGCGCTCTCCCGAGGGCAGTGCCTGCCAGCCTGGCCGCCGTGCGCAGGGACGATTCACATGTCACCTGTGTGTGCCGCGCGGGCACGGCGTGTTCCCACCGCCCCCACTGGGAATGGTCTCCTCACCAGCAGCAGAACTGAGCAGCGAGCGGCGATGCTGCTCCCAACTCAGCCAGCGGCAGCAGAACTCGCCGGGAGCAGGAAGGGCGATTCCGGGGGCTACCAGGATGCAGAAAAGTGAACTCTAAACCTCCAAGTTAAAAAGTACAAATATTTTCTCTAAGATGTTCCTCTTCTGTAGGGTTATAGCCCTTTCATTCTATATAGCAGTGATAAGTAGTTATACCTCACATTGTTTATGTTAGCACAGTAATTATGACCCGCAAGATGCTTCATCTGTCTTAATACATTTAAAAATAATACCACACTAATATCAATATTATTACTGTTAAGTTCAATTTCTGGAAGTATATGTATAACTAGCAGTTAAATCTTCAGGATACTTCAAATATTTGAAGCAGGCAGAGTATTCCATTTCCTATTCCTGGATAATTATTCCTGCTTTATTAAGGTTTATTTTACAACTGTATAAAATAGGTTATAAAGGACAATTCTGCTATTATGTCCTCCCCTGCTTAGGCTTAATAAATATTATATTCCACACTATCCATTAAAGCCAAAGAGTGGAGAAAATAGGAGTGGTAGTAATCTCCTCCACAGATGTAAAATACCTTTAATAAAATAAGAGTGTATAACAGTCAGGAAAAAATTACTGAGGTCTGCTTTAATAAAATAGTACCCTTAAAGAAGTATTACTCTTAAGATACTGACGTTCCCATTGGTGATGCAGTGTACCCTTTCAAAGCAGTATAGCCTGTTAAAATGGCAAGATATCTTTTTGCAATAGAGTGTTTGTGTCCAAGCAGATACAAGGTTTGTATAGAATGCATCCAGGGAGCCATAAAGCTGGTGGGAAACATATTTCTCCATGGTATTTTAGTACTTGGAAAAATTCAATCACTGGGAAAAAATGTTTTGCTGTAAACATCTGAAGAGCCTTATAAAAGCAATGGCTTCCCACAGCACCTGCTTAAATAATTTTAAGAGGGACTATGTCTTTGCTCATCGTCTAAAACTTGTAGAAAGCTTCACCTATTAATTTCCCTGGTGCTGTCAGGCCAGGGCACTTTTAATCAGGAATAATTTTGAGTGCAATTGGGAGATGTTCACCAGCGTGATTTTTGCACGGGCAGAAATAAGACAACTTTCAAACTTGATCACTGGGAGAAAGATTGCCTCTAAACAGAGAGTCTCACCTCGAAACTTTCCTTCTGAAAGGCCACAGAGACCGGGGTCCTCGGGGAAAAACAGTGCAGCCCTATGTCCCGCCGCAGGGCTTAGCCAGACCTGGGTGCTCTGAGTTTAGACATTGCCAGCATCTCTTACAACTCCAAAAGGTTACAGACCCAAAACCCAACGCAACCCAGCCTCTCTTGGGCTAACAAATGGTGAGAATTTGGCTTATCCCAGTCCTCCTCCCATCAAAGGGCAAGAGGATAAGTAATAAGCCCTCTGATAAAACATGGTCCTGCTCTAAGGACACTATATCTTGGTGACAGAATGATTAGACTCGCACACACCCGTACGACGGCCGCGCTCGGTGCGCAGTGCTGCATGTCCATAGCAACGCAGCAGAACTCTCTGCCACCAAATAATTACGGGATGCTCTGGGGAAAGACAAGCTTTCCTAGCTCACAGCCCATCTGTCAAATGGGAAAACTCTTTCTGACCCAAATGGCAGCTGCAATCAGAGTATAAATGTAAGTTAACCGCCGAGCAATCCACATGCACCACTTTCCAATGTAATGTCTGTTACGTCTACTGCTGTCACTTACCCTGAATTCTTCTAAAAGATCAAACACCGGGGAGACGAAAAAGAGGAGGAAAAAAATTAGCAAAAAGAAGCCATTCTCTGACATCTCTTTACTCTATTCTTTCTTACGAGCTGTGTTTGGCCCCTGAGGAGGCTATGTTGCCATGCACTTCAGGTTTCATTTTAAATACTGATCTAGGAACAGACACCACCTTCATTGACTACCTCATTAGAAGTGACTACTTCCTTGTACACGTGTGACAAAACACTGCTTGCAAAATAAGTGATAAATTAAGAAGTGCAAATCTGGAGTCATGGGTCTGCCTCTAAAACTCTGCCCAAGACTTCATTCATCTGTACTATCATCCTACATCAACCAACAGTAAAATGCATAAGTTAATGCTCTGCTAGGTAATTTGGCATGTAGAAAATCTGGAGAAAAGCACGTTTTCTTAGGCTAATTCCATTAATAAGAGCTGAAGCCAAAGCACAAAAGCTTGAGAAAATGGAAATTGTGGAAATGCAAGTTTTGAGAAAGCTTTTCACATTTCAGGAAACTTTTATATCAAGTCACTATAATTTGTAGTGGAATTTAAGACAAACAAAAAATGCCACTGGAGTCATCCTTACTAAACAAAAAGTACTAAATAGATTTGTGATAAATCCCTTGGACTTGTATGCGTCTCAACTGAAAACAAAGTACAAACTAAACACAATATAACCCAAAACAAACTATGCGGAAAGGCAGTGCTCCAGAACTCTAATTCACAGCCAAACAGGCTTCAAACCACCCTTGGATTTCGTGAGATCACCAAGAAATCCAAGCCCGTGAACCTGCCACTTTCCTTTGGCCTGCCAAAAGGCTGGAGCCACCACGGAGGCCTCCACGGAGAGCTCTGCAGCAGCTTCCAAGAGAAAACAGCAAGGAGAAAGTAGAGCCATCCTAAGCGATCTCCCTCTACAAATGCAGAAGCCACCAAGACCAAAAGCAAAAATATCTTGCCTATCTTCAGTAATAAAAACACAAATAAAAGTATCAGACAGTAGTCTACATTTTTTCTTCCAGAAGACAAAAATAAAAGCTCAGTACAGCACTAGTGCATCTACTGGACCAGTGGGACTTCTAGCAGGGCAGCTAGCAGTGTGAACTTACCGATGTTTGTAAATAGTATCAGACACTCTGTATGCACAAACTGCTTCTGAATTGTTTAGGTTTTGATCAATGCTACTTCGACTGATGGCTTTTAGTGACCAAAGCATTTTCCTTTTAAAACTGACTTTAGTTTATCCTACCTCCTCACTCTGCAACTGTGCATTACTTGAGAGAGTAGCTGACATACCCATTCACGACAGTGCAGAAAATTAAGCTTAATGAATCACAAATGCAACGTACGTTATGTGCTAAAATCAATGTATGTTGCCTGCTAGAGTATCTCCTTGTAAATTGAGGCATTTGCTCAGAAATTTCTATCTCAACAGGGCCTTTTCTTTTTTTGTAGCACTTAACTGCCTTTTGTCTGCTCTTGTCTCCCTCCAGTGTTGCTCAGATGGCAATCTTTTATTCCTTGTGCAAACTCATTTGGAAAATGCTGGATGGGCTACAGCTGTGTACTGCTATGTGAGGTCTAATACATGTCAAGCAGTGCTTTCTACATGCTGAATAAACACAATGAAACAATGTTTTAATTGATTATTAAAAAGCCAGGGTTCTAAACTGAAAGCAGTATTTAAAATGAGCTTTAATCAGCTCATTTTGTAAAATACTGAAAGGTACTGATGCTGTATGTACTGCCAGTGGGGCTTCAAAGTTTTCACAAAGGTTGCTGCAGCCCAGAAGGATGAAGCTATTTTCTCTGTGGTTCATGCAAACAAGCAAGTCTGTAGCTGATCAAAAAAAATCCACCAAAACAGGAGATCAAAATATGAACAAAGCATGAACCTTACCTGGAAAGGTGGTTTCACATGAAATTAAATATGTATTTTTCAAGACCCAATCTCTGTTCAGATTAGTGAAGCAACATTGAACCTTTGTAGTTCAGTTGTTCCCAGAGAACAAAATACATTCTTGCATTTATAATGTAAGACATCTGGATTTATCCTTTCCGATAATAAATACTGACTTGAAATCAAGCTGAATTACCTCTGAGAAAAAGTGTTTAAGTTCAAGTGTATTGGATATGTAGTCTAGAACTATATTAAAAAAAAAGAAAAACAAACTTATCAATATGTTTTTTTTAAACGGACAAATATTAGACCTTTTGTGAAACTAAAACTTTCTCAGATTGGCAGAAAAGAAGTTTTAAGAAGTAAACAACTGGTAGTGAAAATAATTGTTGATCTAAAAGAGGTGTCTTTAAATTCCTCACAGAACCGTAGTTGGGAAGCACATATTTGTAAGGGTTATTTCAAAGTTTGCGCAATGATTAATCCGAAAACAGTTCCTTGCACAAAACTCTTCTTTATTCAAATCAGAGCATTCCACATTTTCTCTGTGGGACGTGAGTGACATTCTGAGAATGTCTAAGTGAAAAAAGGCCTCGTCATGCAACTAAACCTTTCTTCTTCCTTCAAACAAAAATGTCAAGGTTGACCTGAAATGTAGGCAGCTAAAAACTGGTAAGTTCTATTAAGTGGCTATATAAAGAACCTTCATTAGCTTGAAGTACGTAGATTATCAATCAATAATAGCAGAAATAAGCATGGAGCAGATGAAAATGGCAAACTGCTATAATTACAAATGATGTTCTGTGCATGACTGTGTCTCAAGAATTGTTACAGGATACTGTGAAAAAAAAATCATTTATATCCACAGTCCAGCATCATATGGTCCATTACAATGATGTACTTTGGAGCAGAAATGTCATTTGTTATGTCTCACATTGTTTCTGTTCTATCCACTGAATCTATATTTAGCTTTATTTTTTAGAAAGGATGAACTCACTTTAGAGAACTGACAGCTTACATGAATATTTTAGGTTTGTTTGCAAGTGCCAAAAAAATACTGAATAAAAATCAAGCTCCAAATTCCTTAAAATGACTATTAAGAATAAATCCTGTTTATTTGTATTTCATTTTGCTTGAACAACTATTTTTCCCTTGGGTATTTATTAAAAGCATAAAAAGAATGAGCCAAATTTACCTCTCAATAACTTCCATTCAGCATTGTTGAAGCTTGTAAAATTGCACTACACTAGCCGAGGGGAAAATTTTATCCACTATTTAGTAAATACATGTAACTCTTTTTCTGGCTGAGAAGATGTATGGGTTCATTTTTAAATTCTCTGTCTGATCTTGCTCAACAAACAAGAAAAGGCAGCCATTTTGCTAACAAGAACTCATATAGGAACAAAAATCATGTATATGCCCCATTCACTCATTCAGTTATTTGTTATTTGGGGTGCAGTTATACCGTCCTAATACAGGCTCATTTCCCACTGGTCTTACTGAAGAGAAGAGCAGCTGTTGACTCCACTACCCAAAGGGCTAGTTAGATTTTCTAGCACAGGATTTGTTCCAAGGTGCACATAAGTAATCTATTTATTTACATACATTTTACCTACATTATAAAAGACACAAATAGATAGAGTGTTAGTAGCAGAGAGCTCAGAGAGAACTCAGGCACCAGGAAAGCCTATGCGCAATGCAAGACTTGAGGAGCACGTTTACACAACAACCACATAGGAGACACATCCAGCTTTGTAGACATGGAACCAGTAAAATCCACAAAAAGAAAAACGCAGAGAAACAGAAGTTCCTGCAGTTGGGCCCGACATGGGTCACAATGCAGCAACCCAAGAGCCCCTGGAGCGACCCCGGCGCCATCTACCACTAGGCCAGGCTGAACAATTTGGACTTGCTCTTCACTTACCAGTGCAAATCCCTTAAAACTGCCTCAGTATATAATAAAATACAAAATCCAGTTTTCCTTGCGCAGGGCCACTTCCTCCTGGACAGCTGCCCTTCACCAAAGTGTTACCAGTGTGACAAGATCCGTTCAACGAGGCCTGCATAAAGAGCTGCATTCAGCACGAAGGCTGTAGCAGGCCGCTACCGCTCCTAAATGGAGTGCGTGGCCAAGAACAAGGCTGCTTCTTGCCTGCTATTCCCCAAGAAATCACAGTTTATAGCTTGTTAGTGAAAAATGATGTCTTTAAGACCTAAGCCAATGTTTTCAGAAATATCATGGATTGTCTTTATTGCTGGCATAACAAACCCCCAAAAATATAATAGCAAGAAATGCGACCATTGCCCTTGGCAGCACCATTAAACTGGGCAGTGAACTACTTCAAATAGCTGTGAGTGTTAAACATTAGTTCTGCCTTAAGTAGGGTGATTTTAACAGCCAAATGTGCACTGCAGTCTATCTGAACATTAAAAGCACCTTTCAAACTTAATTTTACAGAAATGTTAACGACCAGAACAAACTATTGAAGGCAAAAAAGAAAAGTAATTGTTTCAACAGATGAAAGGAAACAGTAAATTAACACTCCTGTTTTAAAAGGGCACTCAGAAACTTATCTGCTTTAAGGAAGTACCATTAACTGAAGGCACTAGGGATATTTTAGTTAATGTGCTTATGTTTCGTGATAATTTTTTTTCTCCTTTGGCCTTTAAAAATGAGATTTTAGGCAAAAGGAAAGCTGTAAATCTTTAATAAAAAACATTAAGTTCCAAAACTCTATCAAAATCCTAACAACCAAATGGTTGCTAAATATCTAAGTTTTGTGCCATGACATTGAGGAAGTGAAAGGAAAAGAAAAAAACACAAAGGAAAAAAACAAAGCAAAACAAGCAAACAAAACCCCCCAAAAACAAATGAAAAAACCCTTCAAGAGTTACTACCTGGATATTTGTAGATTCCTCAAAGAATTAAAGAAGGGAGTAAGACAAATAGAATGATTCAAAAGTATTCTAAATACACCAACGATGCCTATGTACATAAAATACTAGGAAGAGTTAATGGAAACCTATTATATTACATTAAAAATTATCTAGGAATAAATTTGCCACAGCTTAGAAAATATTAAGGCATTTAAGGCATGTAATAAAACATAAAAAAAATGATTTTTGTACATGAACTACTATAGAGTGCAATTTTAAAAACTGTTTAAAAACAGTTACTAGCTTGCAAGCAACATTTTCGTACCATATGTGCCATACTACGGAAGCAGATTGTAGACATTTACAAAAGGAATTTCAGATACATATTTTTTAAATGCTTACAGCAAACTTTAGGTGATCATTATTACTTTGAGCACATGCATTTTCTACATAATAAAAAATGTACTGATGTGAATGTGGCTTTTGAAAATAATTTATTCTGCATAATCAGCATAGCTACATATGCTTTTCATTCTGACATTAGTCATTTGCAGATTTCAAATCACGAAATGGTAATTATTCTCATAAGTGGCTTATACAAGTTCACTTCAAAAATATGGCCAAATGTAAAGTTTATTCAGCAAAACTTCAGATACATGTTAATGTGCTATACTCAGCAACAGAAAGGTGGTAAAATGAAATGCGCATTTCAAAAAAAAAAACATATTTTTGTCAGTGTTTTCACACTGATGAGAGTCTTTTTAATTAATAGTTTTTAATAATAAATAAGCACAAAAGATACTTTACTAAAGATACGATATTGTATTACCTACATATCATGTTGCAAGAGTTTATGCATACTTACATGGATATTTAATGCCATATCTATACATATATGCACTCACAGGCATTCATATATCAAACATAATCTAAATAGATGTAGGAAAGGACCATATTTGGCTTTAGCAATACTGAAGTAAACTGAGACTCAGATGGTCAGGAAACACTGGTGGGGTCGTGTCACAAAACACTGATTTCAGCAGCAAAGCAATTTAAATAGTCCCCATGCACAGCACAGGTCATAGGCCCCTCTGTGCACATCTTTTGGAAGTCTGTTTTTAAACCACGGTCTCTTCATGAACAGTTCTAGATGATGTAAGATGATTTGTTTGGGGAAACTTTTGCTAGCGTAAGGTATTCTGATGTGGACATGGTCACCATCTGCTTCACTCTTACCTGTTACTCAGAAACTCAGCACATCCAGGACAGGGCAGCAAGAAATAAGGCATGACTAGGAAGAGGGCTGGCGGCAAGGCGAAATTCTGACATGAAAGAAGAAATCTCCTCTGGAAATCAGTTCTCCCTTTAGCAGCCTCTGACCACTTTGTATGGTATTTAAGGGGACAATTCAAGGAACAAGCAACAGCTGGAGAAGGCCTTTGTCAAGGTAGGGCAATAATCCTTTTGCTGGACCCACGCAGAAATTCCCGTACACGCTACCTAAATCAAGCTGCAGCCTGCCAGCTCAGTGTCAGCCTTCGATCACCTGCGTGTCAGATCAATCATCATTTGGTATTGAATCGTGATAACCACCAGCATGCTTAAGACTCCAAATGACAACTCCTGCTTTCACAAATACCTTTTGACAGAAGTGTTGTTATAAAAATATCTTCATCAAATATTAGAGTATTTGAAAACCACCAGTCTAAAATCCTAAGTTTTAGCTGCAAACAGCAAGGTACGCACTTATTTAAAAATAAATGTGAAATTCAGTCTTCCACAAAAGAAGCAGTGTCATGAGAAAACTCCGGCTTTAAGTTTTGTAAACGCTGCATTTTCAATATTAGAGTGTCAGTCTTCATTCACTCTCTGACAAGGTTGTCAATCAAAGCGCAATCTAGTTTTGTAAGACTTTAACCAAAGATCAAAGCAATGATACTGCTGAGTTCACATTACCTTCCCAGAGATAACTGCTTGAACACTTTCATACTGCTGCATCGATATTAACTTTGCACCACCACTTCCTCCCAGCAAATAAAGCAGTACAAAGTTTGACAGCCTTCTGGCTTTGCTTTGGGCCCTGCTGCAAGCTGAATCCCATGCCCCATCCCCTCCATCCCGTCATAGCTGCTACCTGGATATTAAAGTTGGGGAGTGTAGGACTTGCATTCAGTTAAAATTCCGTCAATTAAAAAGAAAATGAAATGTGCCTTTTGCCTCCTTTGGGAAACACACTGAATGTCTTTTATTCAATACCAATAGTTGGGCAATAAAAAGATGAGTGAGCAAAATGTGGTATATCATCCTTTTGCTTTTGACTTCAGCCCAATGGCAAATGAAAGGCATCCAAAATCAATTTCAAGAAGCTAATAAATTCAGTATGTGAAAGCAATGAAAATATAACTTTTGCAGCCTCATCATCAAGCTGATTTGTAAGCAAAGCTGGGCCCAATTCCTGCACAGTGCGTCTCCCATATTTTCAGTTTCATGCAGGTAATATACCATTTCTACAGGGTTTATATTCTGAAGCTAGGCATACGTATATATATATCTTCTTTCCACAAACATATGTCCTGTTAATATCATAATAAAAATCTGAATGTTCTATGCCCAGGAAATGATGCTGATCACTATCAGTTGCTTCCCGCAGTAGCAGTGAAAGAAAGGTGAAGGCCAACACTGCACGCAAGGGCACGCTGGAAGCAAAACCACTGTTTTCCACAGCTCCACACCCAACTCCCAAACTAGACCTCAACTCTGGCAGGATGGGGGACGGGGCTCCTTGCTTTTGATGTGCTCGGTCTGCTTGTTAGCTGATGGAGAAGCTTGCCAGAGCACGTGCGTCCAGAGGCAAGCTTCCAAAGGGAAAGGAATCCATGTAATTATGACATAATTTAAAGTAATCCTCGAGCAATTCTCAATACCTTCAACATATAACTTCTGCTCTCTCTGGGAAATACATGGAGGGCTTTCACTCACTTCAAGCAGCTACTTCAAATTTATAGGAGAAGAAAATTTGTTCCACAGTTTCTAGCACGACCTAGGAAACTCGCAGCAGGGTCAAAGCCATGGGAAGCCTTCAGAGCGGCAGCGGCTCGTGGAGCTCGCTGGGATGTGATGGGGACTTGGTGCAAGAGGCAATTTTCCACTGCAGGAACAAACATGGTGCTTGGCAAAGTGAGGGCAGCCTGGTTGTTCCTTGCTCGGACTGTAGGGGCAGCTGGCCAGGACCAACTGCTACTCGTCAGGCCAGGCAACGCCAAGGCGATGACACATCACTTCTGGTTACTGGCTTCGGCACGTGCCTGTCCTCACACACGCAGCATCCGCAACAGCCGAGAGACAGGGAGATGCAGAAAGAAATGGTTGTGCTGCAGCTCTAGGAACTCACCGGGAAAGGTCAGCCCTGGTGAGAGCAGCAGGCAAGAAAGGGAAATCTGGAAGATGTATCTGAGGTTGGAGCATGTGAGGTTGAAGGTTTCCCCAAGACATGGACTCCACATGGCCCTGCAGGACGCAAGGTTGGAAGCACCACAGGAAGAACTCTCCACTGCACCAAGAACATCCTAATAACATCACCTCAAAGAGCAGCAGTTTATTCTGCTACCCGTGAGAGCCTAGCACTCCCAGGTGGGCTGCAGGTACTAAGGGAGGCTCAACTGAGAAGAAAAGAATGTCTTTTATCAGGACTGCTTCAGCGTTCCTTCCCCAGAGAAGACTTACGGCATAGCCTGTATGAACATCCATTCCAGGGCTTGCAAAGTCAAGGACGACTCAAAAAGTACCAGGCAAAGGGAGCTCAGTTTCTATTTCTGATACAGCTATGATATGCAATACTTTTGCTGTTTTTGTTTATTTGTAATCTGTGAAGAAGGCCAAAAAGGAAGGGAAGGGAAGGGAAGGGAAGGGAAGGGAAGGGAAGGGAAGGGGTTGGATTGGCAGAGTACAACATGGACAGAAAGTGTAACAGAGAACCATGGCATATGTGCACTAGGGACACGTGCAAATTTGAGAGAACAGCAGGTGGAGACTGAATTATATTTAAAGGGGAGAAGTAAGAACTAGGTGAAAGCCGTAAAGGAATCTCACCTCGAGTGTAAAATACTGCCTTTGTCACTTAGTACAGACCATGAACATATCCCGGTTTTCCCTTCTGAAGGCAGACACAATAGGAAAGGCTGCTCTTTCTTACCCTGTTTCTTCACCACAGCATCTTACCCCTACGGCGGTGGCAGCTATTTGTAGCCCAGTCTGTTATCACAGGACCTGCGACACCCTATGCTGCAGAAAACACTATGCTTATTTTTCACATCAGAAATATCAGATCTTCTTTTCCATGTCTTTACGCGGGATTTTACTAACCAACAGAAAATGAGACTACAAAAAAACAAACAAACAAACAAAAAACTACTGAACTACAATGTTAAACCCTCTTTATTTTGCATATATCTATTTTACCAACCTAGGAGAATGGGGTCATACAGGGCTGGTGCTCCAGATTTCATTAGACTGTAAACACAAGCACAAGGCGCTTCTGCACTTTCTTTCAGCTTTGATAATTCCACACACAAAAATTGCTCCTCCTAAACTCATCTCTTGTCCTGACAGTCATCTTAATGTATTTATAAAGAGAGCGCTGAATCAATACATGTGAAAAAGCTATAATAATATAATTATTAAAATAATAAGCCCCACTGTATCCATAACTAACTCTTCATTTGGTTTTAATGCTTTGATATTATCTCTATTATTTATTCTTCAAAGGAGAGTAATAATCAGAAAAGTTCTGCAAATTTTCACTAATGAAGCAGAAAAACCTCTTAGGAGTTTTATTAATTACCTAGTAAGCAAATATATAGAGAATTTTAAAAAACTAAGTACACCTTATTCCTCCTTTTAATGATTTTGACTATAGCTTATTTAAAATTATTTATACATTATTCCTAATTCCTTATATCAACTTCAACTGGGAAATGTAATTTTGTCACAAACTTGAACATTTATCAATGAGTTTATATTCTGCAAACACTGAAAAAAATACTGAATGCATACTGAAAAAAAAAAATAAAGGAAAAGGAGAATAACAAGCAGATATAATTAGACAGACACAGAGAGAGAAAAATGTAACACCAGAAAGGCCAAGAGAATTCATCCCATCCGTTATGGCCACGCACCAGATGAGGTGGAGTATTTCACGGTTACGATACATCCTCATTCAGTCCTTATGCACAGGTTCAGAATTAACCTCCTTTCCAGATTAAAATAGGGAGCGCTACGGCTGACTTTATTCCCCCGGGAGGACCCCGAGCTCTTTTCACTGGCTCCCGTCCCCTGGAGCGCGACACGGTCACCACGAGAGGGTGGCCCTGCGCACACACCCCGGTGTCGCCTCGAGGAGCCACACGCGCTCGGCGCGGGCGACGCCTCAGGCGCGGTCAGCGGGCTGCAGGACCAGCGGGCTGCGGAGCGGGGCCACTGCACGGGCACGGGAACGTGCCCGAGGCTGCGGGACCGCAGCGTGGCCCGCAGGAGCGGGACCATGAGCAGGGCTGGTTAGGCCTCACTGCCTGTGGAGCCCTGTCAACACCTCTTCTGCTTTCCGCTCTTTATCAACTGGTATTTGGAAGGAAACCCAGAGTTTCTGTTTGTATCCTTCTTCTTTCTCCCACACACAGCATCATTTCTTCCTGTCTCTCTGAATTCTATCTAAATCTGGGGGAAGAAAGATGCCATTAAAAATTGCCTTACGACAGGATGTGTTAGCACCATTATATGAAATAATTGCTCCTTGGGAGACTGTAGACAGTCAATTAACCCCCAATTCACAACTCGAGTGGCAGAGCAGACACTCAGTGAATAAAGGGTTGGGGTCCGCTTCTCAATTAGGACGAATTTTTTTCTTTATCAGTTTAATCTTATGGTCAATTAAATCCTCTAGCGTTGTATTAATTATTAGATGATTTCTGAGTAACTTCCAATTTTAATGGTTAGTTATGGTGTACTGTAACTGGAAGAGAATCCTGGATACATATTTTTCAAAACTGAAAGCCCATTCTACTTAAAGGCAGAAAATTTTTCCTTTTGAAAAAAAAAAAAAGTCTTTATGCTGATCTTTCCTAATGCAGGATAAACTTTCCTATATTTTTATGCCAGAAACAGGATTTTGGTTATATAATAAACCATTAGAACTAAGTTTACTACTGCACTGCACATGTCTTATATTTTTTATATTTTTTATATGTCTTATATTTTCATTTCTTATACTAAAGAGCATTTCTAACCAGACCTTTAAAGATCAGTATCATCTCCAGTTGCTGAGCTTCTCTCATATATTGTTGGACGGAGCAGCTTGGCATAGGCACTTACTTCTCCATCTGAGAGACATACAGGCCCTATCGGTTTGTGAAGTACTTTCTCAGTCCTCCTTTTGGGAGAATAAAGCCCCGCATTTCCCCAAGGGAAGCACAGGACATATGCTGATGCTCCACAGCTTCTGAGCTGCTGCAGAGATGAATTCTTCTTGGACAGCATTCTGTGGAGTAGGTGCTGGAATCATATAAAACAGCTACTAGCAAGAAGAAGAAAAGTAAAATGACGAGTTCCCTGGCCAAATCAGTGATGTTTTTTTCAACTAATTATTTTTCTTGCTCAAAATGAAGACAGTCTGTCTTTGAAAAAGACTGTCTATCATTAAAAAAAAGTATTGAAAAGTTTTTGAAACAACTATAGCAGATGTCATAGCAGTTGAAAGTACAATTAGAAAGCACAACGCCGCAGAAATAAAACTTCAAACAAAAGCGGAAAGAGTTCTTTGTGCACATCAATAATTTAGAATGATTTAAGAACTGTTTTATAGATGCAAGTAGAGCTCTCTCTGTCTGTATATAAATTGAATGTGGTCTTTATAGGCAAACAAAAAGGGGATACAATCCTTTTAAATTATTTTTAGGATAATTGTTTCCGCAACAAACATCATTATTTATCACTTTTGAAAGGAAGCCAACTGCTAACATGTGAAATGCACAAATCTTGGCACACAATATAGAAAATGGTAATCTCCCCCGCCCCTTCAAAAGCAGTTTTGCCTTTATTTTACACATTTGTCAAGTTCTTATCTCAAAGCCCATGCAGTGTTACCTATTTCTATCAGAAATCATTATATTTTATTTCTAATCACCTTCCCATAGCTAATTTGGTTACTTAGGAAAGGAAACATTTATTGCTACCAGATGCTGTTACCTTCCTGCCCACTTATATAATACTATAAATTGACTCAACAGCCTGGAAAACAAGGTTTATTATTTACTATTTTGCCTTCTGATTTCTTCTGTTTTGATCTTTCTTTTTACATAAACAGCCTAATTTTACTGAATGTTCTAAATTTGTATTATAGCTATCTGTCAGGATAAGTGCGTATTACACAACATGGTGCTATGCAGTAAGATTGAGCTAGCGTGAACTCAAGATCTCCTCATTTATTTTGAGAAAGCAGATCATGTATTTTATATTTCAAATTCACTGTATTAATTTTCTGGGTTCTCTTTCTTTGGGGGGCCCTGTATATTAAGGAAGGATTTTGACTGAAAGACCGTTTGGTCTAAGGAGAGATGAGATTTGCCATTTCACAAGAGAAGATAAGAAAGACATGGGAATAAATGACAATCCTTGAGGATGTGACCTTGTAACTTCCCTCCTAACTTTTAAGAGGGAATGAGAGCAGTCATGAAAGGCAGTCATGGAAGAAGGAAAGAAGTCAGTTCCTGAATAACTTCCACTTAACTGGTGTGAAAATCTGAACACGATGTCACTGAAATCAATGAAATTACCTACCAATTGCAGGAGGGAAAGTCAGGTCCCAACCCAGCTACTAGGCTGCTTCCAAAGGCACATAACACACTACACACTGCCCTTAAAACAGTGCTACACTGACACGAAGAAATCTCAACGAACTCCGAATTTCAAATCTTTGAGACTTCAGCTATCTTCAAGTAAAATTTATTCACTCATATATTTATGTAGGGTAGCACTCATTGCTGAAGAAAAGCTACAAAAACATGTTGTCAAGTTAGTTACAACTCAGTACCACAGTCATTTTTCAGATAGTGGAGGATTTTTGGGTGTGTGTGTGACTGATGATATATGAGCTATTTATGTAAAATCAGGAATTTATTAATATATTTTAATTTAACAACAGTATTATGCTCTCTTTAAAGCACAGTTTAAAGAAATGTTTGGAGAAACTCCTTTTATAGAGCAATTCCACAGCTCTCCCTTCCATCTAAATCCCTTTCTGCCTGTAATGCCTTAGGCAGTATGACAATAATGTCAAAAGTCAAACAGCAACTCTGGCAGCTCATCCTTTAATATGTGAATTTCTCCACACTTTTGCCTGGAGGGCACCTTCATTACAATCACTTTCTAGCTTTCAAATTAACAAAAAACAACACAACAGTAATTAAATACAGGCCAGTCTACTAATTGACAGCATCTAAAATATCTCCAAAGGCTACAGTTGGATCTACAGTTAACATGTTATTTTCTGAACATCTCATATTGCTGACATCTGCAGATAGATACATATACACACACATCCCATTTTCTGCTCCAGCTCAGCCATCCACCAGGGATGCTCCATCATCCCAACAGATTACTGCTGTACCTGAAGAAGAGCCATTCCAGTGAACTGTCATTAAGAGCTCTACAGCTCTATACCCTGCACTGACAACATCAGGCAAATATGCCATGGGATATGTCAGTTAATCCACAACAAGCTAAGTGCAACTATCAAAGTATTGTGCTGCAGCCTAGGTGATAGCTAAATAGAGAGATTTAAAACTATACAATGTTTTATAGATGAGAACATCTCAAAATACACCTGGAAGCAGAATCGTATTAATCTGGTTGTTAAAACCTATCATATTCTACCAACTAGAGGAAAAACCTTTGGAAACTACTGTCAAACTGGCTACCAAATAAAAGAGGGATACATATTAGTTTATATTTCCAGAGCAACATGCAAGTACCAGGTATGACCAAAGGAGCATGCCTGGGGAGTCAGGTACTGGAATAAGAACCCTCTTTCCCACTTTGCACCCATTTACCTTGAATTTCAGATGTCTAACGACTAAGAAGATTACAGTATGTCTATGTATGTACGGTCAAACTTTTGAGGAAACATTCATTTTTAACAACAGTCATTCATATGATGATGTTACAAATATGTCACAAATGAACAATTTTCAGAATGACTTAGGAGTCAAAACACCTACTTTCAAAAGTAAGTCAAATACTGAGTGGCAGATTTTTGCAGATATTCAAGCAAACCACAGTTAGGAAATAAATAGAAGTGATGTGTCAAAATCTCTTTAAAATCTGATCCTTCAAGGTAAAGCCACAAATGCTCTTGGTTTGCTACATGCTGGGCACAGGTGAGTCAATGAGGCTTTGATGAGGTACTTGAAAGCATCAACCCTAGAGCTCAGCCCTCGAAATTCATGCCCAAGGTCCATTCGGGAGCACACACTGCTTCCCTATGGAGCTTAACCTGACGATAACTCCCGGGTCGTATCTGTAGGACCTGGAACAGTGCAGAGGACGTGACTACAGCCCAGGGTGAAAGGACTCGCCACTTGCCTACTCTCATCATCCCTGACTGGAGTAGCCACATGAGAGACCGAAGCCCCATTTTCCAGCCAACACACTATTGGCTTGGGACTATTTAGTAAAGGAGTTTCTAGCAGGTAAAAAAGACACTAAGCAGCTCAATGAGATAGCTGTTAATGCAACAGGGCGAGGAACCTGGTGAAGGAGCCTGCTCT
>NW_010589222.1:51336-62781 GCF_000705375.1 Tinamus guttatus | reverse complement strand
CATCGACACAATGCAGGGACAGCAGCCTGGAAGCAGATTCACCTGGAGCAGGAAATGGAATCATTTCCTGCTCCAAAGTGAGAGGGAATTCTGAGGAAAGTTTGCATCCCACCAAGCACCCTAGTGAGGTGATATAGCAAGGCGCACACGTCTCTCCTTCCAACCTTCTAGCAGGAAAAGGACTTTTTTGTACTCACTTGTATTCACTACACAGATTCTCATAGCTGGAGAACCTAAGAAAATACAGGCCTTTCCCTCTCATCTGACAGCAGGAACCAATCTCCAGGAGGGACCCAAAACGTCCCAGTTGCAGGCACTTCCCACTGTGCCGGCAAGCTTCCCAACCTGGAAACTCTGGAAATGCTACCTTTGGGTCAGCAGTGATATACGTCCTCCTTAGTCTCTTCTGTTACCTCCTGTCTTACTGGTAGTATGATGATTGTGTAACAAGAACCTCACTATCAATTATTTAAGGGTTGTTCAGCTTTTTGGCAAATAAATTGCTCCTATGATTGAGGAAAGTTGCAAGGAAAAGGAAAAAGAATTTGGAGTTGGGACTCCCTTTAGGAAAATGACACCTCCTGGATTATTTTGCATTTTTCTCCCCCAGTAAATACATAATTGGAGAGATTGGCTTTACAGAATAGTATACAGAATAATAACATGAATCTGAAAAAATATGAATATCAGCAAGGACACAAAAGATTAAAAAAATCTTCCCAGGCAAATATTTCTTTCTATGTATGCGTGTGGTTTTCTGTGCGAAGAACAATCTGTTTTTTTTGTAGCACATAATATAAATTTCATTTACTTCCTGAATTTTATCTCACCCACATATCTACTTAATACTACACAAATAAAAATTATGAAAAGCGCATCACAATATTAAAAAATTTTTGTAATATTGATTTTTTTAAAAAAAGTGCAGGGAGGATTCGAAACAGGACATTTTTTTCCCCAAAAAATAGGAGATGCCTATTTTAAAATAGTTGAAAGTACATCAATCGCTCACTACTATACCTTCCAATGAATGATCCTGCTCTTCCAGATACAATGTATAATTTCCAAATATACTTATAGATGATAATACAAAAAGCTACTATAAAACTGTCATCCCTGGAAAGAAGTGTCATTACAATAAACCAATTCCTATCACAGTGAGCTGCACTTTAGCGATCACAGAAGCTTCATCACTGCAGCCCACTTACCCAAAAGAATACAAATGCCCTCTACTCCACCTACACAGCGTGAAATCTGATTTCCTTGGAATTGCAGCCTGAGCTGGCTGTGGTCCCGACTGCCCCATGTTCTGCTGTCCCAATGGTTTCTGGATTCAGGTCATATCAGCCCTGCTAATAAGGTAGCACATATCTTACTTGATGTAATTCAATGCAATGTTGAAATATAAAGAACACGCTCCAGACTCCTGAGTACCCATCAGTTTCAAGAGAATAATCATTTTCTCCTTGCAACCTGAAGTACGTTCACAAAATATTACTTTCAGGGCAGGTTCTAATGTAGCACGTACAGAAATATTTTGGATACAAACATTAAAAGCTCACTTTGGTTCTCTGCCTACTAGGCACTAGAAGACTCTGAGTATCAAGTCTTTCTTCATGGGGAAGCGAAGAGACCTCTTGCTTGCAGGCCTGCTGTGACTACTTCTATATAAGCAGATTCCACAGAGAAATCTTAAGTTATTCAAAAGATCAAATGAGGAAAAAAATATCAGTGCTTTGAAATTATTTCACTGAGTATTTCATTGAGTCAAATACCATCTATGGGCACCATGGCAAACTTTAAAATTTAGCTCACTATATGTTATCCTTGAGAAAGAAATCTGAATTTAAAATAGTGGACCTTCTATGAATTTCTTGAAGGCATTCCTCAGACACAAATATTGCCAGTCCAACCAACAGTATTATCTTTTTTTGCTATTGATTTAAATTTGTATCTGCTGACCTACTTTGGCTCAAGCTGAACGTATGAAACATGCCAGAAAAACCCGTTGCAACAAACACCTGCATTGAAAGCAGAAATCAGCGGCTTCCAAGCAGTTTCCCAGTGAAGAAGGGTGTCTGATGGCAGCCTTTGCTCTCCTTGTTGAAACACCACATTTTTCAGCGAAGTGCACTGCCTGGGCAAGCCAAAAGCACAAGCGGTGACAGTCTAAATCTAATTCCCCATCAGCAGGGGAATGAGCAGGGGTAGGAAGCTGTGCGCGCCCGAAGGGGAGGCTCGACCCGTGCCCGTGTATTCCCAGCGCATTCCCAGAGAGCTCGAGGATTTGTCTGGCGTGAGGAAACCTTGCAGCGATCTTTCAGGATGCAAATTTATCAAATCTCCCGACTCTTAATGAGGACTGAAGGCAAACTCATTAAATAACTCATCGACATTAGGAGTGTCACCACTGGCAGTTTTCAGGTTAATGACTTGGCATCATAGGTATTAGGATTCCAAGACAAACCGGAGAATTCGAAGGGTCAGTTTTAATACAAGTGCTAACACTAAGTAAAAGATTATGGGGTCTAATCCAAAAGCCTTTCTTTGGTCAATAGGTGGCAACCAGCAATTTCTTTCCTTTTTTATGCCTTTCAAATCTGCTACAGCTCAATGTACATATTAAAAACTCAATTCACAGTAGTGGAGGAAAAGTGGAAAGGGTAAACGCTAAAAGAGATGCCGACTTGGACAGCAGCTCTCTTTCAAAATATCGAATTTCCATCTTATTTCCTTCTTATTTGCCCATTTTATTCTGTGGACTTAAACAAATAGCTTATAAAAATAAAGTATTTGGCCCAAAGCTTTTTGTGTGAACAGAATTTCAGTATTTCAGCATGTCTATATACACTCACTACTTGTAAAGTTTAGGCAGTAATATGTTAAAATTAGTCATTAAAATCTAATTAATAAAACATATCAATAAAATATATATGAATGTACAGAACTGTCTTGGCCCATCTGCCAAGGTAATTACGAAGCATCCATTTAAGTCTTCAGAAAGACTGCATTCTTAAAACGATTTTGAAAATAAATTATTTACTGACAAGACCCCACATCAGTTAAACTTCATTTAAAAGATGTGGCCCTAGAAAATGTCTCTTGTATAACTGCCCCTGCATTTATAAATATTTTAGCAGTGGTTAAATACTTAACCATAATGATGTAAGACTTGGCTCTTAAAAATACAAAACTCTGCCATGATTTTTGATTTACATGTATTATGAATCTAAGCGTTAATAAGAGTTTGATTGAGTTTCATATTTTGTTTTCTTTTTGATTGATTGACTGAAGAAAGATCACATCTACTGCTAGGCCACCATTTTAACAGTTGTCAGTTCACTCACAGGTTAAATTTAACAACAACAGAAACTTGTGGGAAACGGCCTTCACCCAGAACAGAGCATCGTGTTTCTTCAGTACTCTCAGGGGATGGAAAATACAGAAATATGCCTGAATTTTCTAGTGAACATTTGCACTACGCGTGTCACTTGAGATATTTTGGAAAATGAAACTCTTACAGCCTTCAAACCCATATTATTGCATTCACTGCTTATGGAATGACTCCTGAGTCTCTGATATGCACACTTAGAAATCAAGAAGAACATGAGTTCATTTTTGATTTTGGATTTTCTTTTTCAGAATTTTTTATGTATCTCAAGAGGACATTCACCAGGACATTCACCAGCAAAACTGCTTATTTCTCATTATATCTATAACATGTAAATATTGATACATTTATACATGGGGTCTATAAGGGAAACAATCCCTCTGTGCTTAGATAGCCATTAATTCTAGAAATTATGTCCCACAAATTCATATAAGCAGCTCGACTTAATTAGAACAACCTAGTATTAACCATCTTCTTAACAAAGAAAATGTTAAGTTAATTTCTGTTCAACTCTGATTATTTTGAAATTATGTTGATGAGAACAAAGTGACAGTTTTTTTGTCTGGGGCTGAGATCACTTTAAATAGCATGTGCAAAGACCAAAACTGCATCTCCTGAGGGATACTGAAATATTTGCTTAAAATAATAGAAGTTCTATTGCTTTTCATGTTAAGCTTTCACATGAGTAGTAGCACTGCTGAATTTCAGTCACTTTATTTTCATTTGTTGCTACCCTAATTGTTACAGAGCGCTCAGATTTGTACAGATGTATCAAGGCGTAGAATACAAAAAACATAAGTCTATATATGCCTTCAATAATTTCTTTGTTGTTTGAAAACTTCCAACTTACAGCAAAGCTGGCATTTTATGGCCTGCAGAGCTATAAATCATTTTTAAAATCATGACGATATTACTCAAAACAGATGTGAAAACATATGTTTGCCACGGCCGTATAAATCGCTAACTTGTCATACTTAATAAATGTTGATACTTTTATTTTAACTACATTCATTCTTAATAACTTTGAAAATCTTTTCCATGGTAAATATATTTTGCCTTAGTAAAAGTAATGGCAGGTTTTGAAAACAAAGCTTGTTCCATATGCAAATTGCACATATATTTTTTGCTGAGCAACCCAGTACATACTACACTTCAGTGACTCTCAGAATATGAAAAATGTTCTTTTGAAGTGTGACCTATTGTAAACCCACATTACTGTGTTTCACACTGTCCTCCAATATATGAATTTTAAAGTGCAGATTATAGAGCAACATAAAAGATGGGCTATTGCTTGAACACACACATGCTGCTTGTGTTTTTTATACCAATCAGTAGCGCAAAACAGGGTCCAAAGTGATTATGCACAAAGGAATAATAATCCTTGGAATAATAATCCTTAGAATAATAATCCCTGGATCAGAGCTGGTGATGCAAAAAAGTTGGTGGTCTTTTTCAATAACCTACCTAAATAATTTTCTATAACTGTGGAACTACAAATATTTGCTAGCAACCTCATAAATAACTGATTCAGTAGACTGGCAAATTATTAGTCCAATATTATATAAATACAGGGAAGCAAAGATCTGCTTGTTTACACTTCCTAAGAAGAATGCAGTTTAAATTCACTGGATATATTATTCATTGCAATTAGGCATTTAACTTATTTATACTATTCTAGTGGATAAGCAGTATACTAGAAGAAATAAAACTGATCATAAATGTAATGAAATGTCTGATATGAAAAACGATCTGCAATTTTACCTTTCTCTTTTTGTATTTTTTTTAGGCTGGTCCCAGTTTCTTGATCAATGAGTTCTCCTTCTCTGCTGTTGGTCAGCAGAGCTAAAAAAGAAAATCAGAGAGTACAGCTACATAAGACTGTTAGTAAAAAAGGACAATATTAAATATTAGTACAAATTATATTAATGAAAGTATTAAATTCTATTTCTTTTTTGCCAATGTTTTGCTGTCCTGACACTTATTTTTAGTATATATTTCTAAAGCAATTGACTGTCCGTAAGGATTCCAATGCAGCACAAAGCTAAGACAGACATGCAGCAAAAGTAAATTTGCTCAAGTTGATTAAATAAAGAACCAAAATTACTACTGGGATGAATGTGATTTCTTACAAAGTGCTCACATGGAGCACTTGGAAGTTGATGGATGACAGCTAAAAAATGATCCTCTGTACTACTGGAATTCTTTACTTAACACCTGCAAAAATCAGGTGCAATCACAGAATGAACAACAAAGGTTCTGGGCTCTGGGTAGTTTTTTTAAAAAGGCCAAGTCAATGTTTTTCAAGGCGTACGAGGCTGTGAAGTAAGGCCAAAGCACTAACCAATTCTGTCTGGGGTGTTGTCCAGCTGGGAGGGAGAGCTGGACACGCTGCTGCTCTGGTGCGAAGACGCGTGGCTGCCGGGTCTCTGACCGTCCTCCAGAGAGGGAGCTGGAGAGGGGCTGTCTTGAATCCTTTCCTTAAAACGGAAACAAAACAAGGTCTGTGCAGTTTGATTAATGAACTTCACAACAGAGAAAAAGAGCAGGGACTGAAAGGGGACTGAAAGAGAAGTAACAAATATTGTTTGCAAGATAAATAATTAATAGAATTCACATTAAAATAGTTGGTATGATCATACAATGCATCTAGGCACGGTTTTTCATCCACAGTAGTGACAACCTACTACTTACCAGCTGTTTTTTTAACCTTGTGTTGTCTCACCCCTTAACTTTTTCACACATAGTATATAGATAATGCTCGTTCATCTCCAGTAGACTTGTTTTAAACTACAGGTATTAAAACTGAGCATTGGAAAGTCACATGAAATCATGTCTGCACCTGAATGCACAGGTGCAAAACACACTACTGTTGCAGGAACTACCTCACGTGAAATGAGCTTACAGAAGGATTTATGTGTACTGGCATTACTTAACGTCTGGCAATACACCTCACAAGAATTAGATCACTACGAAACCTGATAGGCTGCAAGAACAACTGGAGTTGACTTTTCCTGGTGTAAATGTGGTCCCACATGGTTAAGCAACAGCCCCTTAAAATTTTGTGCTCTTAATTCTCAATGTGCCCTCTAAGACAGTCTGCAAATGGAAGCTCTTTCAAAAGAAAGGGTAAAACATGCTTGGACTATGTGCCTTCCAATCCTAAGAGTTTTGATAAGGCCTGTGGCAGGGTAAGGCAACTGCACTTCTGCATGAAAAGCAGGCTACTAACGAAAATGAGCTTGCAAATCGTTATGTGCACATTTGCACACAAAAGTTTGACATTAACTAATAGCTGGGATTGACAAAATTTCAGAAAATTAATCTCTGGAGTTGCCCTTGTCCCTAGTAACCAACTGTTCTCTGTGGAAACTGAGAACTGAAATACTACCTGTTTTTGTTGTTTTAAGAAGGGAGATCCTCTTGCCCCCATATCATTAAAAATCCCAATTACAGTGTAATCTAGGGAGCTTGTCTCAAAGGAACTTTGCAATTTTTCTGTCTTTCTAACCAATTCTCAAGGATTTTGCATTAAGAGTTTGCAATCTGGTTACTTGGTGGCAACTCACCACATGCTTTTAAAAATAAACTGAGTATCATCCGAAATTTTTACTGAGTTTTTGTTAGGAAATATACTAAATCAATAATACAGCTTTAGCAATTCAATAATAGTTTCTATTATTTTTTCCATTGCATATAGCTACCCTAATTGCTTCTGTCCATAATCTACTGAGGCAACTCATTAATAGCACTAGCAATAAGATCAACATTTTCCAGGGTATTCTGTTACCCATTAAAAAGGTTTTTCAGAAACACACTAATCTTCATATTTACAGATACATCTGAGAATGATGCAAAGGGAATGTGAGAATAGACCCTTCTAATAATAAGGGGCAGCAGTTGTCTATTCCAATCACATCAGCTGAAAATGCAGCATTGAGTGTGCTTTTAATGGGATAGTTATTGTACATTAAATAACAACCGAGCCTCAAAATCATGTAACAGATGCGTATCTGTTACACAGCTATTAATCCTCAATGGATCTGTTTTCACTAACTATCTGTTATTTAATAAACATACAATAACTAATAAATCTTAAAGAGAGACTTTTAATTGCAGTATTTTTGAATATTAATGAAAAATGTTTATTAAGTTTTAACAGATATGAATTTATTATGTTGAGTCATACAATTTTAAGGTTTTGATAACCGAACTGTTTCAACATAGTATTTCTCATTATTTCAAATTCTGTGGGAAAAAAAAGGTCAAAATCACTGATCTTAAAGTCTCTGTTGTTTTATTGTGGGTCTCAGAAGGCTGGTTTTACAGAGCGCCGAGGAGTGGAAGGTAACCAAGAGTCAGCACTTACTCTATGGAAGCTCTGTTTAACAAGTCACATTTAAAAAGTCACTCCCAGATGTATTTTCCTAAACATATGATGAATCCAACATTGGAACCATGAGCTTATCAATATTATGTCTTTTACCTTTCTTTAAATAAGTTTCCAGAAAGGTTACAACTAACAGACTACAACTTTGACTATAATTGTATCTGCCTGGATTTAAGTCCTCCTTAGTGCTACTTCCTCTCCTTTTTACCAAGAGGACTACATTATTTCAAATTAAATATTAATTTTAAATTGGTTAAGTTTGCAGTAGGGTATATAGTTTAAGGATATTTCATTGATAATTGCAACTATGGAAATCAATAGCCAAGGAGAGGACATGCCAACTGTTTACAAAAAAAAAAAAATCTATGAACAAAAATGACTCCGAATTAACACTTAGATGTCACACAAATAGACATATATGTCATCTTAAATGCGAGTTATTTGAGTAATTCGAAAGCTGATGGATTGGAAAAGCAAAGTATTCCAGCTCCTTCTGGTAACTGCATTTTCTCATGTCTCTCATTATAAAGTAATCCCTGATTCAAGCAATTTGCCTTCAAACTCAGGGTCTTACTTTGTAATGCTCAGGCAGAAATAAATATGTCAAATAATAATGTCATTCTTAATTACACTGTGAATCATTTTCTAAGAGAAATAGTTGATTATGTCATCTAATGTCTTACCGGTTATAAAAATTTACATATACAGGGAACACAGCTTTCCCCATATGCAAGAAGAGTGCTGAATTTTTCTGCATTTTATGTGATACAAATGACTATCATCATGTGAGACTGCATATTGATTGATAAAGTGTTTATTTCTAACTGCTTGTATGGAAATATAATGCTGAATTTCCTCTAGTATAATAGATAATACCACGAGCAGTCCCTTTTTTTTGCAAGTAAACAGATCCATTTTTCAGTCCTGTAATCAGTATGCATCTATTTAGCTACTTAACAGCAATGTGCTCTGGTTCATTAGGTAGCTACTGTTGTGTCTCAGCCTAGTTAAAATTTCACAGCAAGTTAATCTATTTTATTACAAATGAGAACACAAGTGATAATGTCCTCACCGTTTTCCAAACACAGGGTTAACAGTATTTGTAGCAAATCAATGAGGGCATTTAAATAGGAAAATTGCAAATGTTAAACCTTCTTTTACACATTGATGACTTCATTTTATTTGTCATTTATGAATTTTACAACCTTGTTACTTTTCGTATATGTATTTTTTTTCTTTTGAAAAGAGCTTAACTTCCACTGGCATATTGCAGTTCAGGCTGGTTCTACAGCAGGAACACTTACATTATTGGAGATATATTTCTAAATAAAGTTGTATTTTCTCAATCTGAATTTCCTCATTTTTCATAAATTTGCAAGATGCATAATCCAGGTTATAATGCAATGCAATATATAAAATTTACAGATTGTGGGAATTTTATGAAAAATGAAAACATTTCTCAAGATCTCACCTATTTATCTAACTACAGTACCTACTTTATCTTATCTTTTCTCTTCCCTTTACAGAGCTGTACCATAAATTTTCCCAAAAGACTTTTGTAGTACTTAATCCTTTTGAAGGGCAATATATTTCTGTCTTACTGAAGAATAGTGTTTTGCTTTGGCTCAGAAAATGCAGCTACAAAACATGACATGGTTAATTTTAGTTTTGATTTAGGTAAACGGCACTGACTCATCAACTCATCCAATTTCTAGATACATCCTTGATTTCACCTCCGTATCCCTTTTCTATTCTATCCCCTCTGAGGAAGTATTCCACAGAAACAGTATGAAACAGTATGCAACACTTGCATCTACAATAGCTTTATTAGAAATACATATGAACAGCTTATCTATTTTTGACATAATTATCTTAATTCCTTTTCTCTGATTTTTTTTCTACAGTATTGATCTTCATTTTGTGTCAACAGTATAGAGAAGTCATGTAGCTGGATTTTCCTTTATTTGCTTTTATTCATAGTTTTAATGTAGCTGTAATTACTCTCCCAAATGTTAATCTATTAATGAGTTCCTAGAGGATTTAATGGCATTTCACTGCTGACAAAGAGGTTTTGAAAGTTTGTCTGAGTCCTGGATATTTTATTCAGACATTTATCTTGATATTTCATACTTAATTGAGGTGCTGCTTCTGTACTCTATGGGATTCTACAGTGGCAAAAAAGCTTGTAACTGAGCAGACCTTGCTAATGAAACTGTGAGGAAGGAAAAACAGGGATTCTTTTTTCTTTAGGTCCAGATCAGAGTGTTTAACTATTGAAAAATAGATAAACAAAATCAAACCTGAGGACCTTATCGGAAAAGCATGGAGCTCAGACTCTCCTCGATCAAATATCAGAATACAAATCTGCACACTACTTCCCCACTGAAACAAGCAACTCACCACACTTCCATTTCCCAGTGTTTGCCAAATCACCATTTAACTTTCCAAGATGGACTGCACTGGCAATCTGAGCACCTAAGACCCCTAAAAAGTGTGGAAACCACAGAGAAAGAAGCTGCTTCCTTTCTTAGGAGGGGCTACACCGTGCAGCCAGGAGCAGAGTCAGCTTGTAGACCTGCTGCAGGACTCATCACATACTTCTTTTTGATTCATTTTAGCTAATACTACTATTATTTTAATTCTAAAAACAAATATCCTTTTAACAGTATTGTAAGTTTACAGTCCTTTACTACTCCATTATTGCTTAATACAATAAAAAGTTTGCACTTAGGCTTCTTAAAGAAAAAGAACAATCCTAAGATAGTGAACAGAAGTGTGCTAAATCTGTGGTGACGCTGGACAGTGTACCACAAGAAATATCATGGTAGAGCATTGGTTGCTATTTCTAAGTATGTGAGCAGTGGTTTATATCTTGAGTTATCTCAGTCTGGAAATGGGCACATGCAAACAGGATGGAAGATTTGCTGGTCTTCTAAGCCAGCTATAATATCTCCGATTGTGGTACGAATTGGAGATAAACAAGAGAAACAGCTGGTGTAAAAACCAAGATAGAATCTGTATGTCTAAAAGCCAGCTGGATCCCATTCATCTTTTGCAATGTACTGGGGATTCGTTCACTTAAAATATATATTTTTCCATTTGAAATGCATTTTTTTTCACTCTGCTCATACAGTCAATTCAGCTGTAGTGAACTGGCATTTATTTCCCCACCAAATTTAAGAAATCATAAAAACTCTTCTATGTTTACTAATTTTTAATACCAGATGTTCACTTGCTAATTCCATTACCTTGTGACTACTTCCTATCAATTCATTAATTGCCAGCTGCTCAGCCAAACAGAAAACCGCAGCTAATCAGATGGCATTGGGAAACAGCCAAACAAGAGCCTCCTTCTTCACCACTTCTTAAATTAGCAGTCACTGGGAAAACCATATGAACCTTCATCGGCACCTTAAATTAAGATTTTACCTTTACATTTTATTTCGAATGTGGAATAAAATTAGACAGTCCCTTAAACTGTAACTGTATACCTGTATCCATCCTATAAATTGTTTCATCCAGTGCTGCTCCTGAATGCACTCCCATGATAATGATGATAATGCTGGATCAAATTTATGTTATAGCCAGACTAATTCTTAAGCACAAATACAAATGGCTATGCCAATACTAAAAATAACTGAGACAGACCTAAAAGCTAGTCTGTGTT
>NW_010589222.1:40658-51321 GCF_000705375.1 Tinamus guttatus | reverse complement strand
TACTTATTTATTTCGCTATCTTCTCCACTTTCAAATTTAAACTATGTATTCACTGTTTTTTCTTTAGATTAGCAACTAGGAGTTCTCAGTGATAACAAGATTCGAGTATCTCCAAAAATATTGGCTCGCCTGTATCACTGAATTAAATGATACAGAACTGCACAATTACTCCTTCTTTGCTACAGACACAGCCACAAAAATTAGCCTTCTAAGAAGCAAACTTAAACTACTTTATCTCAAATATCATCCCTCCAACACGTTCTAGTATGGATCTCACCAACAGGCTGTCAACAATGAATACATATTAGAAGAAACCTAAACCTACTTTGTGAGAAAAATGCCATCATTCTTACAAATCTTACAATGTTCTGAAAACAATCCAAAATGAAGTGAATGGATATAGTGATATAAAATTAAAGAAATTATAAATTCTGTAACTATCAATGTTTTCATACTGAGAATAATTGTTTCAGAGTATTCTGAGATGGCTACATTTTTCTGGCCGTCAGGTAAATATTATGAATCTGAGTTGTACAGCATGCTGAAAATAGCACCTCTCAGCAATAATTACACAGCCCATCTGCATTCTCCTTAGAGAATTTAAAATCATGTCATATACATCCTTTAAAAATGCCTTAACAATTCCACAAAACCAGAAGAACGGAACAAAAAGAGAGACTCAAAAAACCTGCTGCATGTCTAGATCCTACAATAGAAATAATGTTTTGTTCTTTTATTAGTAGACCAAATTTCACTAGAAAATTATTTGGAGTTGAGGAAAAATAAGAAATTTCAATTTCCCTTCCAAAAAATTTCATTTCATATAAAGTTTCCACTTTTGAGGCTTGAGTGAAATTTAGAGTTTAGGACAGAATTTTATCTCTTACTCTAGGCTCAGATTCCTTCTGTTATCTAACCCAGACAGACGCAGATTAAGGTCTCAGGTATAAATTCAAGCCCATCCTAACCATAGTCTGTCCCATCAACCTATTCCAAAGGGCACTGCAGGACTTGGCCTCTCAGTGAACATGGGAAGACCCACACAGACACCAGAAGTAACGTGCCGCTTGCCAGCCCTCACCGTACTGTCACAAACCCCTCTGGACTCCAAATACTGGAACGCTCCCACATTTCTTCTTTGAAAACCCTGAAAGGCTTGAACCTGAACCTGAGCCCAGCAAGACACAACAAAAGTCAAGTGCAGGCCAGCAGGTCCTCCAGCAGTGAGTGTCTCTTTGGAGATGAGCCGTACGAGGCCTTGGCTTCCATTTCAGCCCTGTCAAGACTCCCAGGCTCTTCAACCTCCATGCTTCTCCCTAAACCAGCTTCCTTCATCCACTTGCTCGCAACAGCTCACGAGAATATCTGAACTCACGTTGCAGTTCCCCTAGGAACACCTCCAGAGAAATGACTTTTGCCAGTGTTCAGGACATTTTCACAACCCTATCTGACATCACTGTGGGAAGGCACTTTGGACTTCTCCTTTATGGATTTCCTCTTTACGAGACCTAGATCAGCCTCAGGCCTAGCAGGAAGAGGCAAGAACATGCCAGTATGTCTCCAAGCCATGAATGACTATATTCAGAGAGAGGCCAAACCCACCGTGGGTTTCCATTTGAGCCCTTGGGGCTCTCCTGGGCTGGTCTCCTGCCCTCACTCTCCCCATAGCTACTCCAAGCTGCTTGGGCCTGGAAGTGCGTCGCGCTCCCTCCTACGTACAGACACTTGGCTCTCACCAGCCCTCCTCAAACTTACACAACCCCCAATGCACCACCCCAGGAAGACCAAAACCTCCTGCACTTCTCCTTCCCAAGGCTTCTCCCTTCTTTGCCACATGTTACCTAAGGGCTGTAACGCTAAGAGCAGAGAATATGAAAGCTGTAAAACAGGTAATTTTGAAGGCCCTCCTGGTTAGCCTCCTTTCCCCATCTGTTTTGATGAACACATCCTGGCTTAGCATCTTTCTTTCTTTTTTCTTATGGCTGAAATTCTGTAAACTTGTAAGTTCTTTAGCCATATAAGCCCCTTCTGGCTTAATCTGTATAAACTGAGATTTTAGGCTTACCTTTTGATGAAACTACCTTAATACTCCTGATGTCTTTATCATATATAGTTTGAGGGCTAGTGAATTGTTATATAAGCCATGATCCCATTACAAGGTTGAAAAGTGCTGTCAGTGAGCAGAAGAGCTGTTCTCATTTTTGCTGTGACACTTACGCTTGCCGTGCATGTATATATACTGTGAAGTCTCAGCTCCTTTGGAACTAATTTAATTTAAACGATCTGTTAAGATTTAGGCTTGTTTTCAACCTTCTTTTCAGTTTGTTTTCTCAGCATAAATCATAACAGCTTCTTTATTATAAACCATAAGCTGTCAATGCATATTAAAAATCACATGCATTTGTTTATTATAGGTAAAATACAAATCTTAACACAAGGTAATAACAACTCTCTAGATTTGAGTTATTCTATAAACTTCAGTGAGAAGTGCTTTATCTTCTGTATAAAGGGCCTATCCAAGTCTTCACTTCTAAAATTGAAAATAATGCCATTTAAGAGAGTCTTCTGAGTTAAGAGCATTAAGCAACACTGAATGACAGCAAACTATTACATTTATTCACTACTTTTCAACTCAAGTGCTACTTCAGCTAATTTCCACCCTAGAATAGTCCTCAACGCTAGTCTGGTAAAGCATTTATACACCTAGGCCACTGACTGGAGGACAGAATTCATCCAGCAGAAGAACTGGCCTGGAAAAAAAAGAAGGGGAAATTAGATGAGGCAGAGGAGAGAAGGTGCTTAAGTCATCACTGATGTCATTTCTTTATTGGTCATATATCCTCAGTTATGCGGATTCTTCAGAACTGTTTCAGCCAAGTTTCACATGGAGGTTTTTAAGGTGAGCAGTAAATCCCTGAAAAGATGGATTATAACAGGGACACTGCCACGGCCCTGGCTGTAGAACTGCTACTGGGTGCTGCGATGATCATATTAGATTATATTATGGATGGTTAAGAAGGTTTTGTGAGCCTGCCCAATGCGACTGCCTAATTTATAGGGCTCTTGTCAAGGAGGAATCAAATTTCATAGTTATGACATTTCTTTCTGGAGCACTAAATGTTAACTTTGCTGATCATGCATATTTTGGTAGAACAGCTAACTTCCAAATGGCAAACGTGATATAAAAAGCATAATGACTTAACTGAAAACCTTTACAAAGCATCTGACTCTCACACCTATAGAAAACAGGCCAAGTGGTATTTAAGTCAGAGTATGGAAATAGATAAACACTCACTATATTTAATTCATTTTTCTCATTTTAAGTAACCTCATAATGTCACCATTGCACTACATGTAAAGCAGTCTGTTGTACTTATTACATGAAGCTAAATACTGTTTTCATATAATAAAAAATATTTCATATTGTTGATGGATAACAGCAGCAGCAAGTTTTATATGTTTCTTTTTGTACAAGGATTTCATTTTCATTGATAGTCACTGAGAACCAGACGACTGTAATTATGGGAAAGGAAGGAAAAAAAGAAGCCTCACACCATAATAAAATTCATATATAGCTTCAGCACTCAGTACAAATAACAGAAAGATACAGCATCACTTGCCAGGTGAGAGCAAGAGAGCACTGGGTGCACCTCTGTCACATTAGTTACTGCTGTATTACTTTCCTCTAGAATATGCAGGAGTAATTCCCACTTGGAAGCTGGAAAAACCTACTGCTGCTGTGGAGACCCTGCCTATGCTCTACTGCAGGTGCTGGGGAAGCTTAAGGAACACCAGGGCCTGCCAAAGAGCAGGCTTGAAATGTAACTGCTTGCAAAAACTGTAGGATTTATTACAAACAACTGGCATGATTTACAGGGATATATTTAATCTTCGTTTAGACATAGTGATAGCACTTAAGTTATAATCAAATCTTATAAAGTTATTTGCTGCTACACATACTCTAATCTTGTGCTTAAGTTATGGGTTTCTCAAGAGGTCTCTGGAGCAGCTAAAGAAAAGGTTCCTAAGTGAAACTAATGGAACCTCTATTAATTTCTAACAGTTCTATGTTTATTAACTGAAATAGCGGAGGTTTCCACCACCTATTCTACACCTGCGCCGACACACTGAGGAGGAGTTGTGAAATACTTAGACGCTAAGTAGTCACTAATAGGGAAAAAAAAAACCCAAACTGCTTTTACCAGCCTCTCAGAATCAAACAACAATAACATTAAACAAAATCATAGTATTTAGATCAACATTTGCCCTAATTTGGAAGCTGACAGTAGAAGAAAAGAAAATCAACAAGAGACAAGTTTGGAGATGCTCAGTGTCAGGAAAACGCTCACAAGACCTCCAGAACCTCATCAAAAAGAGATTTTATTTGGTGCTACTGTATGGGATGAAACAGATTTGCTTGCTTCCTTCAAAATCACATGTGCTCTTTCCCTGCTAAATATAAAAACAAAGTTTTCTGCTGCAGCAAGTTGCAACAATAAAAAGTACAATGCAATCCTATTAATCTATTCTTACAATATCTCCATAGCATTAAACTGTGCATCATTATGATAAAATAAAGACACTTCCCCATTAGACATTTCACAATTAAAACAGAAGAGATTCAGTTCAGCAAATCAATGAAAGTCATGGGAATAAAACAACTTTTGCATGATGGGGTTGAATTAGTATGTATGAGCAAAATCAAAATAGAGATACTTACTCTTCCAGATAGTTCTGTTTACATAGAACTCCTATACTTAAAAACATACAGGAAAATGGACTAAAGTAATTGTCTTACAACGCTGACAAAATTTGGTTTTCCAAAAAGAAACACACAGGTGGTATGGATATACATGCATAAGATAGATTGATTGGGCACACAGTGCTTTAGAGAATCCCACAGTAACCATCCTTCACACACAGTATCCCTATCTCTTTCCACTTCAAAAATTTGTCTCAGCATATTTTTAGATCTGACAGGACTTCAGCTCTCAACACAGGTAGGAAATTTTCTTAACAAACCATTAGCAAGGGAATATCCTTTTGAATGTCTAGACACATTTTATCCATCCAGAAAGCAATGGAGGCATGGCTTCTGCATACTATAATCAATATAAGGTACTTTTAATGATTTTCTCAGTTATTATCCTATTCTAGAAGGGTACTGCACTAGAATGTCTGGCATCTCCTACAGCACTTAAAGTATAACATGAAAGTTTCACTTTAACAGCATTTTAACATAGCTTTTGATCTTTAACAGATTTAGAGCTGCTTATTCCCTTGTATCTAGTAAGTGTTAATATCTGTTTTTAATTGCATTACACACTTGTAGATATAGCAGAGCATCTTACTCCTTTAACTTGACTGTTCGTGCATATTCTTATCTGCCTAAACAGAACCTCCAGACTAGGTGTGCCCAGGGGAATATAAGGCCATAGATTTGTATCTTCCCCAAAAGGTCACCGTGAAGGTTTTCTGAGGAAAGACTGAGCGAGCTGGGCCTGTTTAGCCTAAAGAAGACAGAGAGGTGATCTGATCAATATGTACAAGTACCTGAGGGGAAAATGCAGGTAGAATCGGGCCAAACTCTTCTCTGTAGTGGCCAGTGACAGGACCAGGGGTAATGGGTGCAAGTTGAAACACAGGAAGTTCCACCTCCATGTGAGGATGAACTTCTTTCCCGCGAGGGTGCCGGAGCCCTGGCACAGGCTGCCCCGAGAGGCTGTGGAGGCTCCATCTCTGGAGATCTCCAAACCCGCCTGGATGCCGCCCTGTGCCCTGTGCTCTGGGTGTCCCTGCTGGAGCAGGGAGTTGGACTAGGTGATCTCTGGAGGTCCCTTCCAACCTTAACCATTCTGTGATTCTGTGATTTCCTTGGCCACAAAAACATCTTTTTCCTAAGTTCTGTGGATGCCTCTTACCTTTATGACAGAGGCCCCTGCCCTGGACAGAGGACTGTGCATCTGGGCGGCCGCAGCCATGTTGGCTATCGTGTTGAGGTGGTTCATCTGGTTCATGGCCATGGCGACCGAGGCGGGAGGTAGGCTGACGGGAAGCAGGGGGTGCGGCATCATCATGAACGGCAGGTCTATCCCTACAACACAGCACAGGCCACATTAAACACCTCAATCCCGTGTTTTAAAATCCGGCTCCTAACTTTTCAGGGACTACACTGGCTTTCAAACTCATCATTAGTATGCGTTAGTAATTTAAAAGTTATCGGCCTTTGCATTCCAGGAAAGGGCATGTAGCTCATACTAGTCAAAAAGCATGCTGTTGTAAAGCAACAAACAATATTAACAAAACAAATATACAACAGTGCACAAGTTCTGGAATCTCTTTAAAACCAAAATAACAAGCCATGCAGATATTTGTGAAAAATATTTTCAAATATTTTCAAAAAGAAATCACAATTTCAGAATAGATTTTCAGTTCTAAAAACATCATCTCTAATTGTCATCTACTATCTACATAAATCAATTTAAAAAAACCTGTGTTTGCTCCCCCAGGCAGATCCTGACATTTCCAGAATGCTGCTTTTCCTGTTGGCAAGAATCAGATTCCAGAGCTTGCATTTTGTTAATACCTATTTCAGCAGGTGTATAACTTGTCATTTTTACTAATGACTACAATACAGAGCAAGACAAATAAACCAGTTCATATAGAAACTGCTTCAGGTGTGTTTGCATTTAAGAATCCTTTAGAGAGTCTACTTGAAGATATCTTCCTTTGAGTATCCAAAAATTTGTTTTCAGCAAAAACAACTCATTCTGCCTATGAAAATGCCTTATAATTCTTCTAAATGAATTTTAAATTAGAAATTCTCACCACAAACTTGAGGTGCAAGTGGTAACTAGCATGATTATATAGCCAGTCATAACTATGTGCGATGCAAATTAATTATTTCTATTTTTAAAAAACTTTTGGCTCTACTTTAATCATTATAAATCAGAGTCCCTCTGATTTTTCATTCCATTTTCTTTTTCCTGTGATGGAACCTACAAAAATATAATTGACTGACAGAGCTTAGGTTATTCCAAAATAATCTGTTGATGAAACAGATACAGAAAGCACCACTGTGCCCACCCCAAAAGGCATAATTGAATATACTTTAGGCTTCCACACTACTTCTGCTCTCCTCGAGTATATTACAGTCAATTCCTGGGATGTCTTGATTCACTCTGTTTTGCTTACAGGATGATCCACGTCAATATAGACTATGACGGGTGACAAACGAAGCCCACGTACATCTCCCCTCACTTTAAAGCTCACTAGCAGTCCTCGTCGGCGCTTGCGAGCGCGAGTCTTTGTTCCCCTGTGTGTCTCCCTTCACAGCCCAGTCATCGCTCCTCGTCGTCCATAGAGTTCCCAAACTCCCAGACACCATCTGTCCACACCGAGTTGTATGTCTACTTAAAGTCCAATTGACATGCAAACTAAATGCAAACTACAAACAGAATTCAACAGCACATCACCAGTTTGAAGACACAATCCGTCAAACATTTCAGAGGACTATGAAGAAAATATATCTTACACTTGCAAATCATCGGACATGATGTCTGACATTCAAGAAACCCTTTAATAGTCTATAGACATTTGCCTCATAAAAAATCTACTGAAAACATCCTGAAAGTTTTCTTGAGTAGCAGAGAACACAATATCCCTCTATGTAAGACATGTACAGACAACAAAATAGGTAAGAACGTAAAACCAAAGAAAAAATTACAGGGAATATAAATTTTAGAAGCAGATGATTGTTAATCACTGGCTCTTAAACAGATGCCACGAGTGCTCAGTTCCTATCTACCCATGAACATGTCAACACATATTGTAAGAGTCATTCCAATAGCCCTGATTTTTTTCAAATCTGCTGCTACCTTTTCAAATCAGGTAGCAAGAAAGTATCTGCCCCTAAAACTTTATAAAGGAGACAGAAGAGTCATTATCTGCAAAACCTAACACCAAAAACAACTTCCAAAATTTAAGGGTAAATGGCTTAAACAAACAACATGGATTCAAAAATATAGTGACTTTTTTTTATTCTTCACCTACCATCATCTTTTTTTGAATTATTTTTTCTCCTCACTAGTTTTTAAATATTAATTCATTTTTGTAGTATCCTGGACATCTTATTTGGAATAACTTTCCCTTTGGGTATAATGGAGAAAAGGGAACTCCTGATTCCACTTCTCCTCACTGTCCAAAGCAAGGGAAGATGCATTTGAAGGAATGTCCAAACTTTAAGCACGTCATTTCTATACCACTTGCTGGGCACCAGGATTTTTTCTGTTTGCTTTTAACAAGACATATTGCTCTTATTCCTTATTCTCCTCTGTTTTTTGGTAGTCAGCACTTTCATCTGGAAGGGAATTTCCTCATCAAGTTAAAGTTTTAAGGAATTGTATGTTTTTTCCTTCTGTCCAGGCCCTTTTGGAGTATCGATTGGTGACTGGGACACTTCCACTGCAAGCCACCCCTGCTTGAAACCATACTCTAATGGACATTGCTATATCCACAACTTTAGGGCTTTTTCTAAGGCCTGGGGTTCTACCTTGTTCCAGCACCTTACAGTGGAAGGCCTCATTTCTCAGCCAGCAACTAAAACTCTTTTTATCCTCCCTAACCAAAAGGCCGACGTGCCCATCTCTGTGTGGTGGGTCCTTCCACCCGGTACGTACTGTTGGTGAGCAGGTGGTTCTGCTGCAGAGGGCTCAGCGGATGGGCACTTCCAAGGCTTGACTGCCCCGACAGTGTGGGATGGCCGATGCCGTGCTGCGATCCTGTGGTAATGGGAGACTGAAGTTTCTCTTTATCCCAGGAAGATTCACTCCCACCTGCAAAAAAGGACCGTAAATGGCATATTCCTTTCTTAGAGGCATTTTGCTTGGTTAGCAACTAATACTCTTTAACAAAACTTAGAACCTCGCACAAAAAAGCACCTGAGACCTACACCTAAAAAAAAAAAAAAGTTAAAAATCAGGCAAAAAGTACAATTTGAAACTTTTAGTATCGCCTACCTTCATAAAAATAGTGTCTGCAAACAGTAAAAATTTTAATGTTTAAGGACAAAATTGTCCAAATAAACATCATTTCACAATTAATCATTTCACAATTAATGCGGGCTGAAAGGGAACCCCTGAGTGTCCACGTCGCAGCCTGCTGCTGCCACAGCCCCTTCCATGCGCGGCTCAGCTTCCCTCTTAGAGCTACTCACATCTCTCCCTCCTCCAAAGTGTAGAGCGCTCCTAACGGCCACCAACCAACCAGCCTTTAAAATACATCTGGAGCAAACAGGTATTCCAGATATACTCCTTTTTGCAGGTATGTCACACATCTTAAATTAGATCGCAGATTGTTATGAAAATGTGTAACTGCAATATTGACACCAGTTAGAATTTACAAACAAGAATTTCAATTAGAATTAGTAATAGATTACTGTGATGCAGCAGATAGAGGCAGCAAGCAAAAAAATGTTTTAATTGAAGATGAAAGTAGCAGGAACATTCAACGTTCTTTATGACAACACTTAGCTAATAAATGTGATTAATACTGCTAAATGCAAAAGTTTGAAAGATCAATGACTGAGAAAAAAGGAAATCACTCCATCATTTTAACACTATGTCCAAGTATGAATTACCTTCCTATAAAAGATTTGTAATTTGTAAAATGATGAGTAATACATTGACAAAGAAAGATACACTGAATTATACTATATGATATAACATGGCATAGTGGGGAAATTAGAAGCGCTATTATGGTGAAGCTTGTGCCAACACTTTTAATATAAATTTATATACTGTATTCTGCTCTTTCAACATTTGATTGATACTTAATATTCAGGTTATTCACTATGAATATTGTGAAACATAGGCATTACTTGGTAAAATATTTCTTAAGTTAAACCTATAATAAAGCAACATTTTGCTAAGGAAATGTTTGGTATCTGGTCTTTCCAAATGACTTTCATTTATCTTCAGATGCTTTTTTAGTGAATTTGACATTTACATTTTAAGCCATTCTCTTCTAGAAAATATGCATTACATATGCTATGGCATAAATATTTTGCTTAGAAGCAGATTTTGTATGTGAGGTGACCTCACATATTTGAGCAGCAGCCATGAAAACTGAACAAGGTTTGTCACAGAATCTTGGAAGGAGGAAACAAAACTGCACTCCTCACCGGAAGAATTCCTCCAGTAATCTTCCCATCCCGGGCACATGCAGGTGGAAGTCCTCATTTACTCATTACAAGCTATGCATAGACTTATTGCTAGATGCTTCCCTTGGCTTTCCAAAAACCTCACTGACTTATCTATCAAATTTGTGCAGCCCCTAAGTTGTAATATCAGAATGCACTACTAGATTTCCAAGTCAAGTTTAAACACTGTTGTATGTGATAGATAAAGTACTAATATTCCTCTTTTACAGATCAGGAATTGCACTGTGAAGAAAACTGTCTTGCCTAAGGCCAGGAAATCTGCAATGGGACAGAAAACTGGATTTAACTTCTGTTTTATAGTCCAAATCACTGGACTAGTTTTCCTTACAAATGCGGACAGTAATAACCTTTTCTTCTGCAAATTCCACTTGTAAATCTGGTCTTGTATTCAGTGTCAGCAACACAAGAATAAACTGCAATACACTTATCTCCAGCAGGCCATTC